>JAGDQP010000481.1:0-26279 GCA_022664845.1 Lepisma saccharinum | reverse complement strand
ATATATATATATATATATATATATATATTCCTTCTTGAGTGCGTCATGTGGAAAATATGAGCAAAAATTTGTTAACCGGAAGTAAACGATGAGTTAGGACAATTATACAAAAGAATCGTTACGTTTTGTATGTTGAAGAGGGAGAGGAGGAAGGTATCTGAGAGATTGACAAGTGAGAGTTTTTTTCTGTCTTTTATTTGTCTGTTTGACTTCTATAAAGAAAGAAAGACCAGGAAGCTGTCAAACATTTGCAGATTTCTGATCATTGATAAGTAAAAATTCTTATCTTTTGTATGGCATTGATCTTTGTTTAGTCATTTGTTTTTGACGAATATAGAAGTACATCAATTTAATTGTTTTCCTTTCATTTTCACAAAGATCTTAAGTTCACATCAACTGTCCTCAACGCTAGAGTTTCTTACTTTGAATTGAATTGAATTTTATTTGAGTCCTTTAAGCAGCTTGGCCTCAGGCCGTATGGATGATGATAGGAGAATTGGTGAAATGAAGAAAGGAAAGGAAACGAGAGAACCCCGAGAAAGCTTACCCACACGATGTTTGTCAACCACAAAGCCCAGATGGCGTGAGCTGGGATCGAACCGACGATCCCAAGCATCAGAGGTGAGCGCATTATTACTGAGCCACCGCGAGTCTGTTTTTTAGGTTGTCAAGATATGCAGAAATGGAAAAAAAAAAAAAAAGATTAAAATTGTTGCATTTTCAAAAAATCCTTCGGAACTTATTTCTTAATGTAAATAGAACAGCTATTTCAGAAGTCTTCCAAACTTTTCTAGTAATGTCGAGAAAAGGCTTTCACTGCCACCCAGAATTGAAAACCATCTTGTAACAAAAAAAAAGACGTTTTGCCAGAATTCAAAGCATTAATTCAGAATCCTAAAAATTCTCTCTAAAATATAACTGAAATAAAAAATAAAGTTACTAAAATTTTTAACAGTGTACCTATAGTGGCCACGGCATGAGAACCGGTGTGGGTCCGCTTAGAAGAGATGGAGCGGGGACTCAGCGGAGGCAACAGCGGGGATGCTTTCTATTGTGTTTACGCTGTCAGCAGCCAACTGTGGGGGCGTCTGGTGCTGCTTGTCCGTGATTGCACACCGTCTCTTACGCCGTGGCGATTTTAGATTAATTTTCTCGACATTTTCACCCACTTCCACCTTTCGAATATTTCAAACCTTTTATTTTTCATTACTTTCTTTGTAGGGCCCCGTTTCAGTCCCATTTATAAAAAAATCCTGCTCAACAACAGACATATGTCTAGTATTTGAATTTGAATTTTTATTTATGGCGTTTAGGCATCTAAGGCTCTGGTCGGAATAGGGTAGGGGAAAGGATGCGGGAGGTGTCGGCCAGGGCCTAAGTTGAAGGAATTTTTGTCTGGTGTGACTGATAAAAAGCGCTGAAAAAACTCAATCAGGATGGTCGGTTATGTTGCCCACGAGAGAATCCAATGACGAAATTTTGTTACTGCGGCGATGAACTTGCGAATTCCTTAAGCCATAGAGTTAGTTAATATATCTGCGGTGTTTTAATTTTATTGATGGTCGTATACAGTGTTGGTCCAACGCTGTGTTGGTTCTATGAAGTATTGTTCCTATGCAGTGTTGGTCATACGTCAGTGCCAATCCATGCTAGTGTTTTTTTTTAAATATAGATTGTTGTTACGTAATTATTGAATTATTATCAAGATTTGTATTTTATCGTGTTGGTAGTATGCTTGTTATTTGTGTTCGTTCAATGCTGTGTTGGATTTACGGAGTTTTGGTTCTACGAAGTGATGGCCCAACGCCGTGTTGGTCCTACGCAAGTTGGAACCTAATCCTACAGGACTGTTGGAAATAAGCCCCAGACATTCAAATATATATGCATGTTACTATATACTGACGAAGACCTTCCACAGGAAACAGTGTGATTTATGTATTGTTGCTAATTATTTCCGTGTGTAGCTCCTGCTGAAGTGTGTATGCAAATTACCTGCGTGCTTCATCACAGGAGAAAGTAAGGTGGTGATAAGATCAGTTACCTGAGCAGGCCACACCGCCACAGTCCCACCAAGAGATGATGCAATTCCCGAAGAAAACCCCCAGAAATTATAATAATGCGACAGCAGTGTGAACAGATGTGTTGTCTTGAGAAATTAAGGTTACCGCATTTCCACATGGCACATCAAGTCAAATTCATATCCATAATGTTCCATCCAGATTATTACAGAAGTCGCATATTTAGGGGAAATAATTTTCAGGACAACCTGTCAAAAGTTTTTTTTAATAATCTCTCTTTACTTTTTTTTTATTTCTAATATTTTATATCTTTGAATTGTATTGGTTCTTGAAGTTGAATCCTGTTCAAGGGTTAAGGAGTGACGTCACTTGGTTAACACAACTTCTTCTAAACACGCAGAGGACGAGGGGCCGCGGTGTATCAGCTGTAAAGTTTTGTGAGTGGGATCCCCGGTTCGATCCCAGCCCAGCTTGTGCCATGTGAGCTTTGTGGTGGACAAACACCGTGTTCGTGGGTTTTGTGGGGTTCTCCTATTTCCTCCTACTTTCTTCATTCCACCAATTTTCCCACCATCATCCATTCGTCCTAAACCAAAATTGTCTAAAGGCCTAAATTCAGAATTCTTGAAGAGGAGATAGTCGCAGGGGCCTCAAGGTTGGTGTAATTTCTCTATTTGTGTGTTGAAAGATAGAGAAAAACATTTTGAGAAGGAGAAACTCAACAAGATTAAATAAGCAGAACAGGATTCGAAAGCCGTCCATTTTTCCCAGTTCTGACTGTAGATAAGTCATCGATGCACTTTCAGCTACTTTTTACTATCTAGTACAGATGGCGCTCACAATATTAAGATCGTGTTTTAATGACCTAAAATTTGAATCCAGCATTAAGTCCTTCAGGCAACTTTGGCTCAGGCCGTTTTTAATTACCTAGGTTTTGTTCATCTGAAACTCCAATGGTTGAAATTATAATTCTAGCCACCCTCCAGGTCTTAAACAACGCTGGCTAGAAATCGCGTGTTTTCTGTTCTTCTCATGAAGGTACGTACATTTAATTGTAAGTTATAATCTTATCCTGGATAGTTCTACCGTATTATTTAAGTAAAAAGAGAGAGAGAGAAAAATTTAAGCCTTGTATAAAATATTCTAAACTCTGAATAACAATTAGCAATGCTCTTTTTTAAAATTGTTCCTTTGGCGAAAAGCTTAACTGATATTGCAAGAAATCAATTTGAGGCAGGGAGACGTGGGTTTGAATCCCTTCTGGGCTTGTTTCCTTGAACATTTTTCGTTTGACATTCAGGTCACGAACATATATAGCATTGGAACTTATGCTGAAAGCGCATCACGCAATATAAAGTCATCTGGCAAGGTCTTGACGTATCCCGAAGATAAGCTATAGAACCATGGCTGTTAGTTTCAATATAATTCCTAGCGATTAAATAAAAACTTATTTTTACTATCTGGGAAGAAGCAGTTACCAAGTGAGATAAAGAGAAACCGATCTTTATTTACCCATCTTGAGTCAGATTTATTATAAAAGAAATGTATCAACAAAGAAAGACGAATGTTATTCGCCCTGTTTAAATCAAGAGGATGTGATTCGATCCCCGGTGCCGGATATGCTGACTTTTTTTAACTGATTTCCCTCAGTCACCCCACGCAAATGCTTGGATAAGGCGAGAGCCAATTGCTTTGCAAATCATTCCCTCTTTGTTATTGTTAAACATAAGCAGTGTTCGATTTGTAGCGGGAGAATGGTTGGGAATTCACCCTCTCTGCAAAAATCTTCCCTGGCTGTTTACAGATATATACCTCTAGCCTAGAATATGGATGATCCCAAAACACCGTAAAATACATAACTCACTAATTCTTCCCCCTCTCTGGAAATGACACAAATCGAACACTGAACACAAGGACTATCTAGAGTAAATTGTTCTTCTAGCTGTTTTGTTCAATAAATTAATTAAATATTAAATTACTCAAATATGCACAGAATAACCACAAAATGAAATAGTTTACGTTCCAAGAATAGCCATATCAGCTGTATAAATGCGATATAATCTCCGTAAATTTGTTTACTATACTGTGTGACATGAGAATTATCAGTTACAAGCAGTTTTGTGTAAGAGAGATCCTGTTGGCGTATGTACAGTCACCCCAAAAAGTTTGTACCAAGTCGTAAAATGTTTTCTCCAAATAAATTTGGATTGGATTGACCGATCTTGTTAGTACAGCTTTTCCTGCATCGTGAAAAGAACGAAATTTTCTTTAAGTTACAGAAAACTATGCTCAAATTGGTTTAATCAAGTCCAAAGTTATTTAGAGAAGAAATTTTATGACTGGGTATAAACTTTTGGCGCTAATTGTACATATTTGGTAGCACATGTTGACAAATGTTGGTGTTGGTTGTACCAATCGTTTCGAGGGTAGACTGGTGACACAGGAACTATCTTCGTCGGTAAATTAGACATACCTCCAAATAACTTTGCTATACATTTCTGCGAATCGTTGAGGAACTACTTTCCGATTTGCAAGAAGTTCATAAAGTAAAAAAATTTCCAAAAGAAGGGTTTGGCATAAGCAGGGTTTGGTTAATTTAGCTAAGACCAGAGGAACTCATCGATATACACATAAATTGGTTGTGTTGTCGGGTAGCTCCATTGGTCGAGCATCCAACACAGAGAGAGTGGAATTCAGCACTAACAACAATTTGTTTCTGGGCATTTTATATCTTTCTTAAATTGACCATTATTTTCAATTGTTGTACTTATTTTCTCTCAGTGAACTTTCTGTGTCTATTCCGCAACCGTAACGAGGTGTATTAGTTTCCCGACGTTTATGATAATACTGCTAAGTTAAAACCCAGTACTTGAGATGACAAAAAGTGTGAAATTAGCTCGATGGGAAAACTCATTTAAATTGATGCCGTTTAACTTAAAAGTCTCATGTATATTATAATGTGTTTATGACATGAATAGGAAATCTTGCTTTGATTTCTACTTCTAGTGGTAAGTTTTATTAATGTCTGTCTCTCGCTGTACATTGTTGTGGTGCTAGTTTAAAATGTTTAATGTTCTATATTAATAATGAAATAAAAATGCTTTGAAGTGAATATCGAAAGAAGTGAATACAATTTCTCATGCCTTTGCGGCAATGAAGGAAGAATGAAATGTGTAATTCTGAAAGTAATATTTTATACGCAAGGGAAGTGAAAATTCCAAGAGGTTGTGAACAAAGGGAAACTCCTTCCACAGTTGCATAAGATCTATTTCTTAGGCGTCAATGACGGTCGCAGTACAAGCAAGTTGCGGAGTCTTTAGTTTAATGTATCCTAAGAAAGTTACTTACACTCTTCATAGAATAAGAAATGAGAAACTGGAGTAAAACCACGAAAACTATTGTAATTTACACCCAGTCTTTGAGGTTCAGTAGTTGCGATTGATGACTTGGGTAGACAACGCGAGTCCGAGTCCTGCTCATGACGACCATCTTGTCTAGGTATCCAGAGTTTCCCTGTTCCACCAGGCGAAGACCGGGATAAACAATGGATGCTAACTTTTCCATCCGTATTTTCAAAACAGCGAGGGACATTATCGCTCCAACACATGAGAGACTTCAACTTTAGCCGCCACTTCAGCTCATAATTATAAATTTTAACGGAAAACGTAATAATTTCCTTACTTTTAGTTTACCTTGATTATAGCTTTCCATTGCAACTCCAGATTGCTGTATATAAAGCTCTCGTACGTAGTATGATCAGCGGAAAGCAACTTCGACATTAATTACGAATCAAATCTTGTTCACATACAGTTTTAAATCTGAAGACGAAGATTGTATTTCTTTAACATAGAGCTTCATTTGCAATCATCGTTCTTTGAAACTTTCTTCATACATTATTTGCGTGTATTTACGGCAACTGGAGATCGTATTGTCAGTAAGGTTACAATCCGGTATTTGGGACTGACAATATCAGGATGATGCACTCCCGGTTAGATTCAAGGATCTACCTATTAAGAGGCACTTCACGCTCTAATCTTTATTCTTTTTGTTCACTTTACTTTATCCAACAATTCATCTACTGATGTTCGTGTACGTTTGTGTGCGTATATACCCAATGACAACAAAGAAATATTAAAAGAACTGTACTTTTCAGTTATTTTTCGCTTTCGCTAACATACTTTAAACTGTTGTTACATCACCAAACATTGAATTGTCATCATTTAACGATTTAGAGTTTCGTAGTCCAAAAGAAACACGAAGTGTTTTCCTATTTGGTCTTCTCTATTTCTCCTTTCTTCACCACGCTCTCCTTTATTCTTGCTTCACTGCTTGGTTGTCAAAATCGAAGAAGATTTCATCAGGTGACAGATGGTGCCAATTAAGGTACAGGTGCCCTTAGATTGTTCACCAGAACAAAAACTTACTCACGTTTGTTTGTTGTGAGTTTGTTATAACGGTAAAAGCTATTTTGATAAACTGAAACCGTGTTGCAAGTAACTGGTATGTTTTCACGCAATATATACGTGGAACTGCGTACAGACAATGTTAAATAGAATTTATGAACGTAAAATATATGTAAGAAGGTGACAGTTCTGAATCTGTTTATTTTGTCCTCCACTTAGTCTTTGAATTTAATTCGTTTTTGTGGTTAATAGCAACTGATCTTCCCGTTGGTGACAGAGGAGGTTCGGAGAGCACTTAAAACTGCCCTTAGTGCTTCCGGTCACGAAGTTTGGAACTGTTCAAAAAGGCAGACAATTTCGAGTGATGTTGGCGGCCATCCTGATCCTATTTTCCTCAGTTTAACGAAGCAAATGTACCTAAAATAAGGTTCTGACTCTTCCCCATCCTTCCTCAAGAAACGACGCTCGCAAATTGTAACGAGCGTAGGCTCGCAAATTGTAAAGACATGTAACGAGCGTAGGCCGCAGCTGTTGGTAACTTGGTAACAAGTAAATTAAGTAAAAACTGTAGGTCTCGTGAACATCATCTCCGTGCACTACCTAATCGGTTCAACTTGCCCAGGATACTTTGCGTCAGAAACATGTCTCCATGCAGAACACTCATCGTCATAATCAATAATAACAGTACCATTAAGTGAATGTTTCAGTTCAATCCATATCTTTGTTAACTAGAGAAAAATCTACGAGTGGACAAAGATCATAAATCAGGAGAACAGAGAAGGTTAAATTTGAACTGAAAGACCTGTCGTTCATGATGAGAATGTCCATTTGAGAATAAAGAGGAAAGGGAAGATGCCCTGGCAAGGTATGCGTCCAGCATTTTTTTCGCTTAATATGGTTTAGGGAGAGAACCAAGACAGCTTGCATGATTTCTAATTTAAAATCCCACAATTCCATATGAAATGTAAAACACTGCCGCAATGTTTGAGTAGAACTGCATCAGTCTGTTTCAAATCATGTCAGTTTTGTACTTGCATGAAATGAAACTTTCAAAGCTGCTCTGAAACAATATTATAATTATCTTACTAGGAGATTTCAATGCTCGTATGGAACAGTATCAATTTTTTCTTGCATGGAAATTTCTGTGCTCCCATGAAATAATATCAGAATTTTATACCATGGAGATTTTAATGCTCCCATGGAACAGTATTAGAATTTTGTTGCTTGGAGATTGCAATGCTTTTATAGAACAGTATCAAGTTATGATGGAAATCTCAGTCCTTTTACAGCATTAGTATTGTCTTACATTCAGATTGCAATAGTCCTATGGAACGGTTTTCGTGCATGGAAATTTTAGTATTTCTATGGAACAGTATTAGAACTTCCCTTATTGGGATTTCTAAGCTTCTATTGAACCGTTATAAGATATTTCGTGCATGGAGATTTTAATGCTCCTATGGAAAAGTATCAGATTTTTATTTTATGGAGATTTCAACGCCCTTTTGAAACAGCATCCTCATTATAATTTATAACACGTGAATTAAGAGAAAATACTTACCGAGCGGCCATGGCTCAGTTGTAGAGCGTTGGCAGAATTCGGGAGGTGCTGGGTTCAATCCCGGCGGGCGACCATCCTGATTGAAGTTTTCCGAAAGTTTTTACTGTCACCAGGCAAATGCCGGAATAGTACCTTTAACTTAGGTCCTGGCCAACGCCTTCCCCATCCTTTCCTCCTTCCTTATCCCGGCCTGAACCTTAGATGCGTAAAGGTCATAAATAAAAATTCAAATCAAGAGAAAACACTTTCTGTGTCGCTGTTTTAAAAATAACTACTGTATGATCCTGCGTTAGGCTAGTGTGTTTGAAAAAAATCCTAGAAAATCTGCAGGGTGCAGGGCGCTGGATGCAAACCCAAGATTTTCCGCTTGCGAGGTCAACATTCTACCAATTGAAACACAGAATTGTCACTTTTCTCGCTGATTGAAGAAGTTCTATGCGAAATAAGGGTAGTGAGCTGGAATTAACGTGAAAATATTGTGCATAAGTAGGGGGCCTAGTAATTGTCAAAATTCAAGTGAGCAAGAAGCTTTCAAAACTGACCTTGAAAAATACAAATTACTAATTACTAATACTTTATGAGCACATAAATGAGAGAATTTGTTTAAAGATATGTACAAAAAGTATAAATTATTATTTTTTATCTATTTTTACTGTAAATACTTAGGCCCGAGTTTCCCAATGTGGAGCGCGGCCTGGTGTACCATAGAGTTGAACAGTTCCCGAGTCCAGTTGAAATAACGTTTGTTCGCCATGTAGAAAAACCACAACATTTCACTTATCCTCAGGGAGAATTCGCCGCCAGAACCGGATGTCTCCTATATTGTCAAACAATAATATTCTCGTGGGGTGGCATTCGCGTGCGTCTAGACGTGAAGATGTCAAAGTAGATTGGACTGTAAATATAATGTAGGATTACAATAGAATGAACAAAGTCCAACTAAAATTCCGATACTAGTGATGAAGGTAAGTTGGTTCTGTAATGCGCTTTACCCTCAATATTAATTCGAGATAAGAGATTTGAGTACATTCTGAGGTCAAGAATAAACACGCGGAAAAAGATGTTTCGGATGGACGGCTGACTAGCGCCACGGAAAGATTTGAATCGTTCAAAATAATATATTTAATAATAATGGCATTAACATTATATTTTAATTCTCTTCTCAAGGACTATCAACAGAAGTGTTCATTGTAAAAATAGAACACTTAATTTACACTTTTAGTACACATCTTTGCTCTAATCCTCTTAGTTTTGGCCATAAAGTGTTAGTATTATGTACAAGCAGTAGATAGTAATTTGTACTTTTCAAGGTCAGTTTTGAAGTACTTACTTACTTAAATTTTTACCATTTTTCTTGCTCACAATATATCCAAGGCTAAATCCGGCTCACTTACTTCGAAATGAATTTCTTCAATCACCGAGAAAGGTGATAGGCCTGTGGCTTAATTAGGAAAGCATTGATTTTGTATTCGGAAGGTCTTAGGTTCGCATCCAACGACCGCCAATCCTGACTAAAATTTTTTCCAGGATTATTTTCCTCCATCACGTTAGCCTAATGGAAAGATCGTACATCAGAACTAGGCCATAGTCGACTTTTTTCCACATCCCTTTCTATATATGATAAACCTCCGAAGGTTAGGCCTCAGCTTCCAACATGGAGATTGAGTAGAGGTCTAAACCAGACTCTGTTGTGGAGGTGGAGGTCGAAGCGAACTCTGTGCTGGAGGTTGAGGTGAAGTGAAGGTCGATAGCGAACTCCGTATTTGGAGGAGGAGATCAATGGATGACGAACTCCGTGTTGGAGAGTAGGGAAGAGACATAGATGAATGAGGAAGAAAGCGATGGCCAGATCAGAGCTGGATGGTGCGGTCAAGTGGAATTTAAGCTAAAATGCACATCTATACCACTTGTAAATGGGTTTCAGTCCTATTGACGTGAACCAATAAATCAAATCAAGTCAAATAAATCAAACCAAATCAAATCAGAAATGGATCAAACTTTACTCCTAACTCTTTACTCAAACTGTGTGTGCTGCCTAACTCAGTTAAAGTAATAAATCGGATTCTATCCGTCAAACCCTGAACGTTTTTACCATTTTCTTAAGCTACCAAAACCACGTATGCTACACATTAATTTGAAGGTGAAACGTATATAAGAAAGAATACAATGTTTACTCTTTCGAGATTTGTAATCGATGCTTTTTAAAATGTACGAGAAGTACCTTTATATACGGCGTAAAGTTAGAATGTAAACAGATGAACACGAATTACTTCTTAAACTATCTGAAAAAAATTATAGGTAATCTTGTACGGACTCCAGTAATGTTCATAAAGACACGAAGTTTACTTTTGGAACATACTGAAATTTAGGTAACAACCGCTCTCACCTCGCTATCTTACACCGGATACTGAAAGTAAAAGTATGTCTTACGCATGTCTTGAAGTTACGTGCAAGGGAAAGACAGTAAAGTTATGTGGAAGTGAATGATAGTATATGTGTATATGCGAGTGAGAGGCTGTGCATATGTCAGCATCAATTTGCATAGAGTTTCCTTTTGTATGCAATATACGTTTGTGAGACAATATCAGTATAGAGGCGGGAAAAAATCCTTCACAGAGTTAAGTGTATCAGCTGTATCAAACCAAGAAATATCGTAAACTGCACCAGTAAAGAACATTTGATTCAAGTTTAAGGCGTCATTTCATAGTATGTTGTGTCACTTTTCTTCCTTTTTTCTTTAAAATTCTGTTATTTTATTTTACAAAAATATGATGTCATTATGTACCTTCTTGCATGCCTTGAATACAGAAACGTTTATTCTAGGAGCTCTATGTTTTGCTTATCTGGAAATTTGTATATCTGTTTTGTAATAAAGATTGAAAAAAGTTTGTATCTGTTCTTGAAATGAGCAAGATTCAAACTGTGAAGTTGGCGTACCTTTACAGGATAGGGTAGCCGGCGTGAGCAGGACATTGGTACCCCCCTCTCCTAGTGCTGATCGCAATCTACTATCATTGGTACGTACAAAGCCACAGGGACTAGCGTGTTTCTGAAAATTGTTTATGAATTCACTCAAATAGATCTGAAACAAATACGAATTGTTAAAATCTGAATTGTCAATCAGAAGTAATTTAGTACCGAGCAATTTAAGGCTAACTTAACTTCCTTCTTCAGCAAAATGTTAATAGTAATAATGAACTATTGATTGCAGTAGGTATAATTGTCATTCTGGCCGAAATAGGTTTATAACTCAAGGGTTCCTGAGAGTGGAACTATGGTGGTTTGCCATGCTTTCTATCGCATTAGATGACACCTTAAGAACGAGACCTACAGTTGAAAGAGGCTCTCGAGTGTCAATGTGCCTGCACCAAGAATCGAAACCGGATTGTTTAATTACTAATCGACTAACAAAACCAGTCACCCATTTGGATCATCGGTTATTGCTTCAGAAGTAACAAAAATCACAACGAAAAGGCCAAAAGGGCCTCCAACCCTAATAATTTATTATTATTATGTATAGTAGTTGTATATGTTGGTGTTATTGTTTTTGTTTTTTTCAGTCTTTACTATATAAGCTATCACTTATCAACGAAAGTTTTCTCATGCTTTGTTTCGGAGGATGGATCTTCGTTGTAAATTGCTCTTGTAAATTACTAAACGCGAGTACAAGACTACAAATGCGGAACAGGAGTATCATTAACTGACTAATTGTCAACAAAAAAAAAGTCTTGAATGGTAGCTCAAAAACTAGAAGTTATAAACTAAACATTAACGTTCTTGTGCTCTATTCTTAAATACTCGTTATGGAGGAGGAAAGTAATCTGAAAGTCTACACACAACCAGTTAATCCAGTTGCAATCTTCAGTGTCATTCTGTTCGATGATCCCTAACGTAGTGATTTGTGTGTAAAGATGAGATATGTTCTTTAAAATGTCAGTGAAATCAACGTGTTCTAATCTTACTCTCATTGAAAAGATTTCGAAAATTCTTTGGTTTTTTTTGCAACTAAACTCAATAGTGAATCAACGATTCTTTATTGTACTTTATTTATTTTATATGGGCTGTACTTTCTGTGGCCTAAGATTGCTACTTGAGTGACAAATGATGTTCACGTCATGTCCTTTTCTAGACACTATTCCGACAATTCACCTGGTGAAACTGAGGAAACCACAGTGCAGATGAGCGATAGAAAGTCGAACCTAAGTGCCTATCCATTACCGATGCAAAGTCCAAGACCGCAACTACTGAATCGCTTAAATTGGGTGATTAACTGCATTAAATCAAGAAGGTAAACTTTTATTCCAAATATAGAAATTTTAAGACTTTTTTATTACATAATTTTCTAAAACTGTTACAATATTAGAACACTATAATGGTTTTAAACACTTGCCTCTTTAAAAAGGTAGGGAGATCTAAATATCATAGGGTAATTAAAACGTAGACTTTAAGTGTTTTAGTGGCGTCAAAAGCAGTGTTGGAACGAAGAGATTGCCGTTCGCCCAGTAAACTAGGGGAAACGTAGGGATTGCAAGCTCCGAGTGTCAATATAGAAAAAAAAAACACTATTTACGTGTCCAACAGGTGGCTAATGGCCCTTTTTCAGCACTTGTTTTGAAATTATTTGAAAGTTTAAAGCTCCTAAAACACCGCAGTGGTCCCTTCCTCAATTTGAAACGTTACAACAGCGTTAGGTTCTATCGTAGTTCAGATCACACAGCTTGTAGATTCAAAGAGTATAATGTAAATCAGTCACTCGAAGGATTCTCTTTGAAGCCTTTTTGACTTCCAACACTCGTTAAGTATACTTACAAGATGAACACATTTGGAAAGGTACCGCCGGACGCACTAGTAAGTTGCACAAGTATGACAAAAGTGAATTTTTGTCTGTCCCTACATTATAAAAAAATCCACACCATTGGACTGATCTGCACCAAACTTAAACATGGAAACTTCATTTGACCTGGTCCCAATTGACCACTCCTGGTAGAGTCAAGGAAAAACGTATTCCGGGGACGTATTTTAATTCTAATTACAAAAATTTAGGGACCAGACAGGCTGCTGTTCCTAAGCCTGTCACATATGTAAGTGATAGTATGTGACGAGCTTTGGCTTAGCTTCCGGTCTGGTTCGTCAATATTAATAGAGTAAGAATTAAAATATAAATTTCCTGGTATACTTTTTCCGTGGCTGTTCTATTTATTTGATCTTAGGTGGCATATCCTACCTTCTTATGCAATCCGCATGCCATAAATGTTTTGAGATTGCATATAGCACAGTCATTGTTCCATCGCACACCAGAAGTGATCTTTCAGGCTTATTTCTAATTAAAGTTTTATTGAAACTCACTGTCAGTATACCATAAAATTGACATCGAGACTAAATTTGATTTTACTTCAAGGAAAATGCAGAGCAACGATCTCCACCGCTAAGCCGATCTTATTATATTTCTTATGCAGTTTATTTCCTAGCTTGAAATTCCAGCAATATGAGAGTTCATAACAATTTGAAGGTGTTTAGTTTCTCCGTGCCAATTTTAGATTCTCTATCTTCTTCATTGTTGAAACAGCTTCATTGCTATAGGTTTGAGTATTCCGTACCGCGATAACAATAACGCAATTTCAGCAACAGACAACATAGAAAAATAATCAGCAGGGGCAGAATACCTTTAAATGCTTATGAACTTGCTTCTCTTAAAGTTGAACTCTTGAACTCAAGGTTCGATAGTCCGTGGGAATACACGTGTTTCGCAGCTAAGTTTAAACTGTATGCCGTGCCCTCAGAATGTTGTCTTCATCAGATAGAAATAATGGCAAACCAGTGTCGGTTCACATTGTCCAGGAACCTTTGAGTCGTAGACCTGCCTGCGGGTACATCCCTCAGAACAAGGGCTTGAATCCTTGATGCTTCCAAGACACAATCAACGATGCAATAAAGTTTTGTAATTGAATTGACAACTTATTCGGTTAATCGACGCAAGATTATAAATTTAATATGTTAAAACCATGGGGATAATCCCGTTCTATCGTCACGACAAAATAAATTAGTTGGTATTGGTTTAGGCACTCCCCGTTGATATGCCTCCGGTATATTTAGATAACTGTACTTCATACCTCACGCCGATCCCGGACCCTCCCCAAAAATAGTCTTCTGGTAGTCTTTGTGGAAAATTAATATCTTTTGTTTTCGCTCTCAGTTCATTTCTTCATGTATGTTATTTCAAGTAAATCTTCGCGTTTGTATTTTGATTTTGGTGCCGTTTGAATTTTGAATTCTATTTAAGGTCTTTAGGCAACTTTAGCTTAGGCCGAATGGATAATGATCAAATGGTGGCATGAACTGGTATAATGAAGAAAGTGGGAGGAAATGGGAGAATCCCTAGAACGCACGCGGTGTTTGTCCATCACGAAGCCCACATGGCACGATCATGGATTGAACAGAGGACCCCAAGCATAAGAGGTGAGCATTTTACTACTGAGATCTTAGTTGCTTAAGATTAGGATAAATATTACACTATACAAGGGAGAGTCTTGTAGTTCGAGACTCATCGCGAGTTCTAGATTTGGCGGGGAGGGGGAGCCGCGAATTTCCCCTGGTATCTGAGAATTTCATCCCCGATAGTCGATTCCGAATATCATCCCAACCAGCAAAAATATCTTTGTTTCTAGCCAAACAGGTAATAGGTGAAATAAAAACTTATAAACAACGACTAGTTTTAGTTCTGGTCTCCCATCGTAATAGATAACAAATCGAACATTGCTTATCACCATCACGAAACTTTATTACTTCATTCTACCAGCCCCTCTCTATGGAGGTGTCACCCCCTAATTCTCAAGTACAACCCCGAACTTCAAAATTTTGAGTCAATAATCCACAAAAACCCTGCAAAACTCCACTTACAATCCTTCCCAATTTTGACTTGATACCTCAACCCCCAGCTGAAAATCCTGGTAGAATCCCTACACAAATGGAAGTTTGATTTGAATTGGAATGTTTGCATCCTTCGTTTACACGATGCAGTCACTTATTTATATGCTCAGTTTATTATGACTTGAAATTATGTGTGTAAAAATGGATGGCTTAGTGATGTAATTACTTTTTTTTAAGGAAAAAAAAAGTAAACAATTTCAGCTTTAGAAAATAAAATCTTTATCTGGGTTTAATTTTAATGAAAGAGTAATTGTCACTTACAATGTTAGTTGCTCCTTATCGAATAATTATGTAAGCTTCCGGAAACTTATCTAAAATCTCCAAATGTTTTTTGATTGTTTGTAATGAACAGTCATCGAACTGTGTACTCAATAATTGCCAGTTAAGTCCCATAGAAAATTGCAATATCCAGACGTACTTAAAAATAAATATGAATTGCAAATCAACACTTACCGGTAGCGGCAAATCCCACAACAAAAGCGCTCAAACCACTTTGATGGTATCACGATAGACAAACGTCGGCCGTACGTGTTTGCAGCACGATGCTGATGGTCTCAAGCACACAATGCACTATAGTGGAGCAGATCGCTGGGGTAGCCAATATGAGGCGCTCTCAACTTTAAGTCCACGCCTGACTGCGCATGCGTAATGGCCTCAGTTTACCGAGTCAGTGCCAAAGGGTTCAGAAAATATTGCACACCTTCTTCCTTCCTTTCTACATTCCTGAAGATTCTTGGATTCAGGAGCTGAAGAGGAGGGAAAGTCTCTTTGTGGACAAGGTCATCCTTCTGAATCGGATCTGCCGTTGAAAGTGAAAAGAAAGGGTTGTATGGGTGGCTGCGGAAGACTGCTACAGTTTTAACGCTCCATAAACAAATAAATGTCTGTCTGTTGTTTTCAACCCTTTGTTTTTATTTACAAGGGCAAGATTGGTATCAAAGACGTTAGAATCTTTATGTCTCCTGATTCAGGAAGGTCATGAGTGAATTATCATATTGTCCTAGGAGCTTAGAAGTTTCGGAAAGGGGCGGGAGCTACATTTTTTTTTTTTTGTAAAGTGGGTTTGAATCCGTACCCGGCAGCCAAAGAAAGCGAATGTGGTATCTTTTGGACCAATCTAGAGATCTCAGAACTCAGTAAAGCATTTAGGAGTACTCTAGAATATTTTAAATCAGACAAGAATATCCTTAGCACTTGTTTCTGAGGAATGTTCTACCCTATACTTAAACTTTGTTAAACTTTAATTTTTTATGGGCCAGTCTAGTAACTTTGGACTTCGGCCCGTCACGATTTGCCTTTAGCTGTTAAAATCCACACCCATGCCCCTGAAACCCGGGACTTTCATTCAATTCAATGCCCCGGTTCAATTCCCACCAATGTCCATTTTAACAAAATCTTTAGGACCTTAGAAGCTCACCAGTACGTTGAGGATGTTAATAACGATTCAGTGAATCAAACATGGGAGGTCATTTACCGAGCCGCCGTAGCTCAGTGGTAGCGCGTTGGCGTAGCATTCGGGAGATCCTGGGCCGATCATCCTGACTGAGGCTTTTCCAGGGTTTTCCTCAGTCACACCAGGCAAATGCCGGAATGGCACCTTCAACATAGGCCCTGGCCGACACCTTCCTGAATCCTTTCCCCCCTCCCGTATATCGGCCTGAGCCTTAGATGCCTAAAGGCCATAAATAAAAATTCAAAGTTCAAATGGGAGGTCATTTGATGCCAGACAGTTTTTCTTTTTATGAAAACAAAAACAGATTTTTGGACTAATATATATATCTTTTTTTTTTTTACATTAATTCTATAAATATACTATATATGGGGATATGCTAACATAAAATGTTAAAGGAGTTCTGATTTTTACACAGTAAATAGACATTCATGATCATCGGTGCACCGATTCAGTATATAAAGAAAGCTCTCGTGAATTTTACCAGCATTTAAACTGAACCACTTACGTTAAAAAAAAATTAAACTTTATTTTGTATGGGTCATTTTTAGTAACTTTGACTTCGGCCCGTCACGGTGAATGCGATGACTTCTTTGTGAATTGTTGTGAGAGTCTAGCGGTTCCCGTTCAAATCTACTGTCAAATCCAGTTTAGTTTTCCTGGTTCTGCCACCACAGGAGAGCTTTGATGTTTTCTTCGAAGTTGGCTGGTGCTTTGGTAAACTCGACTATGCTATCTCGTATCGCTTTAGTAATCTCGGACTTGTAGTGTTGAGCACGGTGCCGTTTGTATAGTAGCTTCCACCGTGTTTTAAAACATTCTTTCTGGCCGCCTTTTGGCCACCAGTTTAGCCTAGAAAGACCAACCTCGCCCCTACTGGCTTGCTGGGGTTTCCCCGTGGTTTCATCTCCACTTTTCTCTGTTGTTTTCTAGCTGTTCAACCATCATGTTCTCTGTCTTGTGGCGTACTGGCGTTTAGCTTAGGCAGACCCATGGAAAGTTCTTGTTCAAGTGTGGCCTTGCCGTACTTACAAGGAAACCGTCAATGAGATCATTTCGGAACCTACCTTGAAATTTCGCTAGGGGAATCTACGTTCTAGGGAAATAGAACACACACACACACAAAATATATTCTCATTTCGACTGCAAGGTCCCGAGATAGGGATTAGAGTATTGGTGCGATTGCGAAGTATACTATATATATTCGATCCACTACTGGATGAGGCCTCTCCTCTAAGGGAGGAGTTGGTCTATTGCTCCCACGTTGACCAGACTGGTTGGGAGAGAAGAGCCGAAGCTCTCACTGCGATCGCCACTGTCTTTTATTAACAGCAGCTCCCCAATTGTCCCCAAGATGCTTGGTCAACACCGAAATTTTTTTCCCATCGGAAATCGAACCCGGGGACAGCTCGCATTGAAGTCGAGCGCGCTACCGACTAGGCTACGCAGGAGGCTATATATATATTCAATCAACAGAAGTCACTTCTGCTTGACTTTCGTCCTGGAATGGAACACTTCTCGCCAGGAACGTACCTCGCTCCGATTTTTTTTTTTTTGTAAAATGAGTTAATGAAAATTATATAGATTTTACGTAAATTTCACACCTAAATAGACCTCGGACCCCCTCCCCCCCTTAAGTTACTGGAACCCCCTAAAACCAACTTCTATACAAGTGCTCTCGCTGAAGGTAAAACCCGGTCAGCCAAGAGGTAAGCACACTCACTTTCTTTGCACATTCTTCATGGGTTCTCATCTCATGGGAATCTATTGAACGGAGTGATTTCGAACTCATTTTACCAACAACTGTAGGTTTCGTCCGTACAAGAAACTGTCAATGAGCTCATATCGAAACCTACGTTGAAATTTCGGTGCGAGAAGCCACGTTCTGTAGACAAATCATATAACAAACTAGCTGCTCTTTTCAGCTGCAAGGTCTCGAGATCGAAGTTGCACTATTGCGTAGCGAAGCATCTATCCAACAACAGTTGGACATTCCTTTAGTGAGTATTGATTGATTGAGTTGTAGGTAGCGTCCTAAAGGAACTGGTGAGCAGCTCGACGGGACCTACAACTTCAGTCTGATTGAGCTCCGAACCTTTAAATTCATTTAACCCCTTCAAAAAATTAATTTCGGAGGGTGGGGCGCACCCTTGGGACCCTATAAATACGTCACAGGCGAGAAGTGTAGTAGCGAAGTGCTGCGGCGTGGGAAGAGACGCTAAAATTCGCCAGTGTTTCAATCCAGGACGAAAGTAAAGCAGAAGTGACTTTTGTTAATTAAATAATAAAAATACACTTGTTGTACACTTCTCACCAATATTCTAACTACTGTTGCCACGAGACAAGCGATACTTCTTTGAATTCGAGACGAGATAAGAGGCCTCCTTAAATGTCTCGTCTCGTCTCTCGAAAAAAAGCAAACAGAGTAATTTAATTTGTTTTAAAATTTATTAACTCTTAATAAAATATTTACCTTGGAAATCCATAACAGGGTTTATTACCTCAAATCAGGGCTATCCTACAAAGAAAAAGGAATATCTAAAGTTATTACAGAATTTTTTCGTTAACAATGGTTCGTGGTGTCATTAAATACTGCAACATTAACTCATTTTCTGACAGCATACAATGATGAAATTTTGTACAGAGACGTAAGTCGGGTGACAGTACAATATTCCATTCTTACTTTCATATATTTTTATATATTTATATATTTTAAAACTATATTTTAATTATTTTTTAATATGGACTTCTTTTTCCTAAACCAAATACTATCCTGTAACATTCTTGTGTTTGACAGATTGCAGAACATTTTAGGATTTGGGTCACAAAACATTAGCTTGATAAAAAGTATCCGAACACCGAAATGACTCGAAAAATAAAAATAAAACTTTTTAAAGAAATGCTTTTCTTAAACAATTCGTACTAAAAAGTAAAAATAATTTTGTTTATGCATGAATAAAAAGAAAAGCATAGAGCGCGCCAATTGAAAAATTTATAGAATGACTGTACATGAGAGCGCTCATGCTTTTCTTTTTAGTCATGGATAAACAAAATTATTTCTTTTACTTTTCAGTACAAATTGTTACAAAAAAAAATAATATTTTTTCAATATAGACTTCTTTATCCTAAAATAAATACTAGCCTACAATGACCTTGTGCTTGACTACTTGCACAAAAACTTTAGGATTTGGGTCACAAAACAATATTGAGAAAAAGTATCCGAACACCGAAATAAATCGAAAAAATAGTAAAAACCTTTAAAAGACATACTTTTCTTAAACAATTCGTACTAAAAATTAAAAAATAATTTTGTTTATGCATAACTAAAAAGAAAAGCATGGGGTGCGCCAATTGAAGAATTTTTAAAGTGACTGTATATGAGAGGGCGCCCCATGCTTTTCTTTCTAGTCATGAATAATCAAAATCACTTTTTACTTTTTAGTACGAATTATTTAAGGAAATAATGTTTTTAAAATGTTTCCTTTATTATTTTTTAATGATTCTTACAAACAGCTTTAATTTTCATTTGCCAATTAATTCAAGCTTTGATTTCTTTATTGATTTTATTATTATTTATTTTTGTTTATTTTTTGGAACCATTGGTGGTTCTAAACCATTTTTGTTAATTTTTTGGAGTTACTGGTCTCCCACCAGGCGCCTCCCCAGGTGGCGGATAGGGGAATGCCGACCACATATAGTGCCGGAAATATTCCGGGGCGGACCAAAACCAGTACTGCTGCCTTGCAGTTAGTAGAGGGATCTACAAAGGCTAGATGAAAATAACTCCGAACAAAAATATCATGGTGAGGAGAAGCAGCATCACCATTACCACTCTGAGGCTGAAGATGAATGACATCGGCAAGGCTCAGAGATGGACAGAGGGCGACATCTTGAATGTCGGCCTTTACTGCGAGGTCATAGAGCTGACAACTCTACACCGCTAAAACATGTCAAGAAATAGTAATGCATGGTTCATGGATTCTCCTGGGGTAAAATATTCCTTAGGTAAACTAGTCCCTCATTCGGATCTCCGAGCGGGGGGACTGCTTCAGGGGGCTCCAAGAACAGGATTAAGAAATACAGTACGTTAGAATAGGAACGTGGAACGTACGAGCGTTATACCAAACGGGCGCTCTAGGTGGCGGTATTCGAGACCGAGAAGTACGAGCTAGACATATTAGCGATACAAGAAGTTCGGTGGGAGGTTCAAGATAGCATCCCACAGGGCAGGTACACTTTCTACTACGGTGGAACACAGTCTCACGATTTCGGAACAGGATTCCTCATTAAGAACACTATCCTTCAGGCGGTTCGGAATATAGAGTTCGTAAACGAAAGACTATCGTACGTTACGATACGTACTCGATAGGGCAACACGGTTTTAATAAATGTCTATGCTAGTGATAACAACAAATATATATTCTACGATGAGCTAGAAAGGCTGTTTGATCGATTATGGCAAAACACTCGACCAGATCGATCACATATTAGTAGGTAGACAAAGATACGCCAATATAATGGATGTTTGGTCTTACAGAGGAGCGGAATGTGACACCGACTATCAGTTACTGATCACAGAAGTGAGGGAAAAGTTATGAATCGCGAACAGATAAAGCAAAGAATCAAAACAATTTAAATTCGAAGTTAAACGATTAGATAATCCAAGCGTAAAAGCAGACTACCAACTCGAATTCTCAGATAGGTTCGAAATCTTAGCCGACTCGAATAATAATAAAGATGAAATTAATAGTGAAATTGATGTAAGTAAGATGTGGGAGGCAATTCGTGATACAGTGAAGGGCGCAGCGAAGGAACGTGTAGGTGAGAATAAACAGCAGAAAAACAAGCCTTGGTTTGATGAAGAATTCCTTAAACTTCATGAGGAACGAGAATAAGCAAAGCAGCGAAGTAATAAAAGCGAAGCAAATACCAACCACTACAATAACGCGAAACGCAACGTCACACGCGGGTTCAGAAACAAAAAGCGAGAATATCTGACGCGGAAAATTCAAGAGATAGAGGAACATGGGAAGACAAATAACATACGAGATCTATACAAAGGGGTAAACTCGTTAAGAAAAGGTTACCAGCCAAGGTTAGGGATGAACGCGGAGATCTTCTGGCGGATCTGACTAAAATTGTCGATGTGTGGAAAAGTTATTTCGACAAACTTCTTAATGTACACAACGGAGAACAAACAGAGGAATTTGATATGCAAACCCGAACCTAGCAAGATCGAGGTCGAAATGTCGATAAAGAAATTTAAAAAATTCAAATCACCGAGAATAGACAATATTCGAGCCGAATTAATTAAAGCCGGAGAAACGGCACTAATCAAGGAACTGCATAGATTGATAAACGCTATATGGAGAAAGGTGGAGATTCCAAAGAAATGGAATCCTTAATAATAGTTCCGGTTTATAAAAAAAGGCGATAAATCGGACTGTAATAATTACCGCGGAATCTCATTACTCCCAACATGTTACAAAGTATTGAGTAATATACTGCTAACTCGCCTAAATGTATATGTAAATTAAATAATTGGAGATCACCAATGTGGATTTAGAAGAAGTAGATGCACGTTGGACCAGATTTTCACCAAGAAGTGGGAATACGATGGGACTGTTCGCGGGCTATTCATTGATTTTAAGAAGGCTTATGATTCTATTAAATGGGAAAAGCTATACAGTATCCTGGTACAATTTGGAATTCCGAAGAAACTTGTTCAACTTGTGAGGATGTGTCTCAACCTCCCCCCCTCCCCCATAAGCAGAGTACGGGTAGGTAATAATGTCAGATAGTTTCAAGATTCGCAACGGATTGAAACAAGCTGGTGTCTTGTCGCCACTGCTATTTAACTTCGCGTTAGAATCTGCGATTTTAAAAATAAAAGAAGACAAAAAAGGGACTATCATTGAATGGTTTGAATCAACTGTTTGTATACGCGGATGATGTAGATTTAATAGGGGGCGATATAGATGCACTACAAAGTAACTCCGATGTTTTAGTAGAGGCGTGCGATGAGATAGGTCTACAGGTAAACATAGATAAAACAAAATACATCATAAAAAGTCGAAACACAGGGAATAACGGAAATATACAGTGGTGTAGGTAAGGGAGGGGATATGGGGGATATATCCTCCCCCTTGACTCTATCTTTATGAACTTGGAAGGAGAGTATTTCCAGAAGAGAAGAATTGAGGTATGTTTGGAAACCTATAATTGTTAGTTAAAATATAATATAATTAATTGTAAGGGTGGTTACAGCACTATAGCTTACGTCCGTCCCGATATAATTGTAAGTTTATACCACATAAAGGTAGATATGGTAAAGGGCAACTAACTAACTAACTCTATGGGATATGGAACTCGCAAGTTCATCGCCGCAGCAACAAACGTTCGCCATTGGATTCTATCCTGGACAACATCAAGCCAGTTTTCATCACGAACACCTACTTCTCGAAGATATCTTCTAATATTGTCCTCCCAACGACGTCTTCCCAATGACCACCTTTTATCGTGCCTTCCAACCAGAATAGAATATCATCTTCGTGTTTCACCCATCCGAGTTACACGGCCTGCCCACCTTAGTCGTCGCGATTTCATTATTGTTACAACATCTGGTGAATCGTACTCTCTGTGGAGTTGTTCATTATGCAGTCTCCTCCATTCTCCAGTCATCTCGTCCCATTCCAGCCCGTATAACTTTCTCAAAATCTTATTTTTCAGACACACGTAATTTATGTTCATCTGCTAGGGTCGTACTCCAACTTTCGCAACCGTAAAGTATTACCAGCAGAATAACCGTTCTGTATATTTTCGATTTTAACTTTCTTGATATTAATCGCGAGGTTAGGAGTTTCTGGACTGAATAGAAACATACTAAACTACTAAACGACTAGGAGTTTCCCGATATTAAACGACTTTTTATTTCTCCCGTTGCCTCATTTTTGCTGATTACGTACGTATGTTTCCAAGTATTTGAATTTGTTTACTTTCTCTATGACCTTATCTGTAATTCTTTTATTTTTATTTCCTTCATTCCCTGTCTTTCGGCTTGTTATCATGTATTTTGTTTTATCTATGTTTACCTGTAGACCTATCTCATCGCACGCTTCTACTAAGACATCGGTGTTGCTTTGTAGTGCATCTATTTGGTCCCCTATTAAATTTACAACCTTTAAGACAACTAGTAAACAGAAATACTTTGACGATCATATCGATAGCGCCGGTAAAAAAAGAAAAAAAGTACGATTTCTAGACAGTAAGGAGTAGTAGTAATTCCTGTTCTGATTGCCCCAACGAGAGTAGAACGGAGATAATTTTTAATATAAAATATTTAAAGCAGTTATTTTCTACATAGAGAAGAAATAACTTTAACAGACGTCCTCGTTACATTAGATACGAATTATAAACTAAAATTACACACATTTGAAATTTCAATTGTAAGATCTAATGTGATCTTTCAGATCATTAGGGTGAAGAAAAACTTTTGGTAAATTTTATTTTCTGTGGGCAATGTTCGTTACTTTTGATTCCGATCCGTCACGATTATATGAGAGTAACGCTTGTTAAATTTCACAGACATCCATGCCCCAGGTAGAATTCGAACCCGCAACCTTGGAGACGCTAGCCTAATGCCTCAGACCACACGACTACCTCGGTCGACTATTAAAATCAATTATTGAAATTGGCGATCAAGTTCCAATTAAGGAATTTTTGCGTGACTAAATGCAGCTTAATGATTTTATGCATTAGCGGATGAAACTGTTAATATCACCTACATGGGAAAACTATGTTGTTAACTACGTCAATGATGAGAATGTGATATCTTCTTAAAAAGCAATTTATTCACGTGACTCAGTAACAATCTGATAGATCTTCCCCGAACGTGGCGTTGTTCCAAAAGCTGTGGAGAAATAATATCGGGATTTAGCGAAAATAACTTATCAAATCTCATTGCATACGCGGATGATGTAGATTTAATAGAGGACGATATAGATGCACTGCAAAGTAACACCGATGTCTTAGTAGAAGCTTGCGATGAGATAGGTCTACAGGTAAACACAGAAATACTTGGGAGCATATACAACACGCAAAAACGAGGCCACGGAAGAAATAAAAAGTCGCTTAGCATCTGCCAACGCATGTTTCTACTCAGCCCAGAAATTCCTAACCTCGCTTACAGAAAGTGCATGTGGGATTATGGAGAGTGCAAATGTTTCACTTATAGGCTATAGCATAAAAAATGTTGAAATTTGAGAAGGAGAATATGAAAGTATAAGCAATCCATGATCTTAAAATTAACGTAATTTGTGTTTCAAGCAATTATCCAGATTTCTTTATTAAACAATTTCACAAGCTTACACTGAAGGCGTGTAATGAATTTAGTACATTTATAATTTATTCGCTATTTTAGTTGATTAAGTTAGTATCTCGCAACGATTAACCGTTGTACAGATTCTTACAAAAGAAACACCTTCACTTATAGAAGCTGTGAATAATGCCAAAGGTGGTGTTAAATTTGAAAGAGCTAAAGCAAATTGTCTGAAGGAATACGAAGCAAGTCGGAAGAATCGTATTATTTGAGTTTGGAAGAATCTATGAAAATATTTACAAAAATCCAGAAAATGAGGTCTAGTTACAGTATTATTCATGCTCTTTCACGCATGTATCCCGAATTTTTCCCAGGGTTTTCACGGATTTGGGAGAGGTTCAAAGAGGTAAATGATAAAATGAATTTTATGGGCGGTAACAGCACTATGGCTTACGCCCGTCCCGATACGGGGAAGCCCCTTATCTTTGTCACGTCTAAAAATAGCTGTTAATTAAAATAATAAAAGAATATAAAAGATGAAGATGTAAAAGGTCTTCACAATCAGAATAAAAACCAAGCCTGTAAACGGGGCTTTACAAATAAAACAAAACTACACTATAAAACTTAATGGAAGCCTGTAAATGGGACTTCACAAGATAAAACAAAACTACACTATAAAACATAACAGCAAGGGAGCATAATCATAAAAAATAAACGGTAATCATAAAAGTCTCTGCGAAAACAAGTAAAATATTACCGTTTGAGTTTAGGTTTATACCTAAGTTTCCCTTTCCTGCCCACGAGATTAAAATCAATATCCATTAAGTGGTCCTGAATCATGTCTGAAGCCAAAGATGAACTTGGTTCATCGACAGTATGTTCAAACTCGTCCTGAGCTAACTGAGCAGACAGAACGTTCGTCAGAGTTTTTATGCTTGTAGTGAGAGGCGAAGTTCGAACTAACTTCGAGACTTTATACGGACTATAAGTAGTCTTAGCCCGTGGAGTTCTAGAGCTCTGCACAGGTGTTTTTTGTCCCTGACTCTCCGGCGGCATATGGAGAGGAGCCTCCGATTCTTTGGGCGGCTTCGGAGGGTCGTCATGCACATCAGACACTGTTTGGGTTGATACATTAACTGTCTGCGTACCAACCGAGACAGTTTTAACTGCTATTTTGGCTACAACATGGGAAAACGCACCAGAGGGAAGGGTGCGCTGAGACTCTTTTACGCGACGTTTTGCATCTCCAGCAGATATTTTCTCTATCACCATCAGCTCTCTAATACGTTTTTCTTCTTTAAATACCGGACAGTCACGCGACCAGGCCGTGTGATCACCCTTGCAGTTAATACACTGAGGTTTCAGTGATGTGCAAGGATCCGCACCATGGCTACTGGTACCGCATATTGCACATACAGCAGAGGTCGCCTTACACGACGTGCTGGTGTGACCATAATGCTGACATTTAAAACAGCGGAGCGGACTCGGTATATAAGGACGGACAGGTAAGCAATAAAATGCTGCCTTCACGTCCTTGGGGAGCTGTGGCATGGCAAACGTCAAAATTAACGAATTCGTGGGTTTAAGTTCTCCACTCTTTCTTGTC
>JAGDQP010000480.1:146093-160318 GCA_022664845.1 Lepisma saccharinum | reverse complement strand
GTAATAATCTCGAGGAAAGGATTGTTTTGCAAACGGAAATTATGAAGGTTTTTTTTCTTTAATTTACTCATGTTTTTTCATTGAGTTTTGTTTGTAAAACGTCAATTAACTTGCATTTCATCTAGAGCAACAACTGATAATTTAGGTGTTTTTTCAAGTCAGATATATTAATTTTAGTGTTAAAAGAACCATTCTGTAACCAAGAAGTGACACTCCTTAAGAATTTATGATGCTTTTAAATTTTCGCGATGTCACAGTCGACAGAAAACTGGTTATTGACTTTACCTTTTGACTTTCCTTTTTTTTTTTATATAATACTTAAATATTTTTTCATCATTGTTTAGTGTGTATATGTGCAAAAGGGAAATTTCTCCCTCAATTTTGGAAATTTCCACATATATTGTGTTTTTTTCTATAAGCATTCTCGTCCTCGCCTCGCCCCTTGCACTCACTCTCTCTAAATATCCAGTACTGTATATGCTTTTTTATGTTCCTTAAGTCCTTTTTCTCGTCTAGTAACCGTCGTCCCATTATGGATCGACTTGTTCATCCATACTTTGTTTTGGGACGGGGAATGTAATATAATATGATTATTTTATTCTATATTATGGTGTTAGGAAATTTGTGGATATATTATAGGAGTACATATGCTTATTTTAGTGTATGTTTTTTAAATTTTGGAAATAGTAAACTGTCCTCCAACCCAGGTTTTTCCAAAGTAATTTTACTTATCTAAATGTAGTTCATCAAGTGGAGTAAACAATGTCATTAAGAGCTCCTTCGGGAGATGTCTACGTGCGTTGGATCTTATTTTCGTCCTGCCAGCGGCTGGACATTAAATTGTTTTGAATCTAATCATCTCGGCTTTAAATAAAGCATTGATAGGGCAATAGGAGGTGAGAAGGAAGAGAGACTGTGTGCATGTCACCTGTAGTCAGTATCATCCAACTATGGTTAAATCTGAGTAAGTTGTTTTACTTTTCTAAACATTCTTCTTTTGCACAAAACCGTATGTAAACCTTATTTTTTTATTTCTAACAATGTCATACTTAAACGAGTGAGTGCATAGGTGGTAAGCGAGGAACTTTTGGTCTCCTGCTGAATTTTAGTTTACTTTTTAGAATTTTAGGTTTTCATCATTTGAGATATTTCAAATGTTTTGTTTAGATTATCTCTGTGTAATCTCTAGGGAGTAAATACAGAATATATTGCAGGGATAATTCTCTCATTGTTGTTTCTTTTGCATTACCTTTACTTTTAGTAGTATTTTACTTAGTTACTTAAATAGTTAAGACAATATGAAAACTGTGTCCTACAATTTGGTAAAAGTTAAAAAAAAAAAAATGGAATTTAACGTCCCAAGTGAGAATAAGCAACACTTCATCGCTACTGATTACGAACATGCTGATATTGCTGTATTAAATTTAATTTTTGATCAATAATAGTGAAAAAATAACTTTCTTCAATTTATTTAACCACAGAGAATGTTTGTCAGTAGAGGCTAGTAGATTTCATAAAATTTATTTATTGCTTTTAGGTATCTTAGGCTCAGACCGGAGAAGTAAAAGTAGCTATAGAAACTGGTGGAGCTAGTAAGTGAATCTTTAAAAACAGGAGAGTGGATACTCATGTTTTGCGACGTTGCCACATAATTTATATCAGAACTTAGTTTTTTTTAGAGACAAATAAAAATTATAATAAATAACAAATAAATAGATTACGACAAAGAAAATTGAGTCTGTTTTGTAAAGGAACTTATCTGTTGATGAATGGCTTATTCCTAACACGTTTCTTACGGTGGAAAACATTTGGTTTTGTAATTTGGGCTTTTGAAAGAGACCTTTCATTTTATCATTGATTGAGTGTACATAACTTGAAAAGAAAAGCTGAGATTTTGACTCGAGATCCAAGTAAAGTGTAGGCCAATGTATTCTATTAGGCCTAACGAAAAGAGTAACATCTCTTCGCATGACATGGCTGCGTACATAACTTGTTAAAAAAAAAACACTGTAGCTCAGGAAGATACCATAAGATCGGAGAAGAGTGCTTTTTAACGACAGTTTTTCCATAAGCAGCAGATAGAAGAAATCTAAAATAGCTCTGTGCACACCAACAAAGATCGTAAAACATAATCTGTTTGTGCTTATGGCACGTGATTTAAATGATTGCTCTGATAGAATTCAATATTATTAACAGTAGTCTCATTTTTCAACGATAATTTTTATTGACGTAACTATAGCTTTTTAAGCAACTTGAAGAAGCTGTATTTCATAGCGAGGTTGAATAACAGAATGAAACTTTCAGGGGTTTTAGAATGTAAACAAAGAAACTCCTATGTGAAATTTTGTTCATGTATTCCCTCCCCCTTTTGACTTACAACCCCTGGGTTTATGAAATTGAAGTTCGATATTGAAATTCGACATAAAGAAAAGGAAATGACACAGGAAGTTATTTTTTTTTTCTGTCATTACATTGACAATAGTAGATAATAATCACAAAGTAAACGGCTTGTTATATATTTCCATTCAATCAGGAAAAAAAGTCTAAAAATGAAAATTTCACCTTATTTTACAACTGTTTAAACCACGCTGTCCGATAGTCGTTTTGAGGCTAGAACTTTGACATAGCTTTAAATATTTTCTGAGGTGTCTATATTTTAAACGTTTTTGAATTATTCAAATATGTGAACTGGTTTGTGAAATATGTGTAACTTTATAATTAACTGTTTCTGCAGAATCTCATTTTTGAACACCCTGTATATCCTGAACTATGAGCAATAATTTTTTTTAAAAAACTGTTTTCAAGTTCACTTGTATATGACATTCAATGTACCAAATATGAAGGAAATTAAAAATAGTCCAGCGACCAATTCTTATTTTATTTGTCGTAATTCTCTGGAACGACCCCTGAGTAAATAAAAGTTATATACAATGAATCGTTTACCGCCCATAAATTTCATTTTATCTTATCTTAGCTAAAATAATCCACACAATGTTTCACTTATCGAGTTTTAAAACTTGCAGAACATAAAAATTTTCATAAGTGGGCGTCTATGACTTGAGGAAAAATTTGCCAGTTATAGCGTTATTTTATTTCATATTTCTCTGGAAATATGTAGTTGCCCAAATTCTTGCTCTATGTTTGTGATTTTTTTAACTTATTTATTTCATCACATTGAAGGCATGGATTTGTAAGTGCAAGTCGGGTGTACCTGGAGTCCGGTAACACTAAAAAATTTATTGTGATGAAACTATTAACACTACTAATTAACACAGTACACTAGTTGAAAGAGTAAAGTCGTAAGTTTTTTTTTTTGAACTGCGTTTCGTGTAGTTCCATTTCTAGCCGCTAGATGGCGGTTAATTCAATATGGCGCTTTCTGGCTGAAAAGGAATTTTGCTGCTACATATTCATAAAAGGAGTGCAACAATGTCCAACAGATTTTTTTATGGGAACATGTAAAGACCTTGATCCCTCACCAAGTGATGTTATGGAACTGATGGGAGAATATTAAGCATGGAACAGTCGAAGTCACAGAGGGCATTGTTTAACGGAGTGTGGTTAGGGTTAGATTTATCGCGTGGACGTTTGTCGGATGACATAAAGCTCTACATAGTGTGTTTGTAAGGTGAATGCTGTGAAAAAATTTTAATCTACTACTTGCAACATTTCGTATTGACGGTAGTGATTATTTTCATAGTTTGTCCAAAATACATTTTTGAAAGTGTTACTCGACTTTGTGTACACCCTTAAAATATTTTCATTTCAGGTTTTCAGATGACTATGTTTCCGATCTAGTTAGTGTATTGTATGGACCCAAAAGGCAGAATTTGAATAAGAATGTTTCGGAGAACTTCCCTCATTTTCCTAGGCTTGAAAAATTTAGGTGGAGATTGGATATCACCATATCGTCCAGGTATGTAGTAGTAGCTCTGTTACAACTAAGTCGAAAATATGTTAGAAGTTTTTGTATTTATTAATTACTAGCTAATAATATGTATTACCTGAAGTCGATTTTCATACTCCTCCGTCGGGATGACGCCCAATTGGAAAACTAAAGTAATAGAGATGAACATTGCACATTCACAGTCTTTGAGTGTGCTGATGTTAATGAACCAAAGAAGAGATTAACCCTGATACAAAGAGATGTCGGAGGCATTCCAACTACGGCATTATGTGATACGAGAGCTAGTTACTTGCTTATGAAGTAGTTTTTCAATAAGAACAGGGCGAGATATTCAACTGCGAAATTAGATACCTTTGGAGCCGAGAAATTTAAGCTAAGTGTGTCAACGGAGTTGAATCGAAGATTAAGGGGAAAATTAGTGCCAACATCAAGCTGAGTGTCGACTGCATAGTTGTCCTTGATTTGGTGGTGATGAACGAAAGTCCTGTTGGTGGTGACCGAACGAAAGTTCGAAATCAACTTGGGAGTACCTGTTGATCAACTACAAAAATCGTCAGGTTGCTGTAAAAACGTATGATGGAGAGGTACTGTAGGTTGCCGCCCAATACCTGCACTTCCAACATCCGAGCCACAGAGTAGCGACAACAGGAGGTCTTTGGAGAATCCAAAGTAACCTGTCCCAGCCGAAGGATCATCAGGCAGAACCCAATGCATATCATCCAGCCAAGGAAGAAGAAAGGCGTTTTGGAAGAAAGCTGTAATCGGTGAAGAGGAGGATAGAACATCTTATGACAATAGTAGACGATGCTAATCGACAAGAAGAACTGAAGTTAGGAGGAATAGCCTACGCTGAAGAGGTATCTCAGACCAGTAAGCAGCAGAAATCCGAAGGTATTCATTCCAATCCCTCTATACTATGCAGTGATGAATCCTGTGAAGAGTGCCGAGATTTATATAATGTATTACTAGTTAGTGAAGGTAAAAGAAGAAGAAGTGACCCCCCTAAAATAAAATGCGTTCCTGGAGAAAGTATTGGAATCCAAGCAGCCAGCTCTACTTCAAAACTCCCATTATGATTCACGCTGAATGTTTTATCACATTTAAAGTTACGAAATCTGAATATATTCAGACACTTTGAATTAAATATTTGTTTTTAAACTACGTGACCAACAAATTATGTGTGTGCGTATGTAAAGACATTTCACATTGCGCACAAATACAATAACGACATTCTTTTGAAGGACTAATTGCAAGCAATTAAAGAATAACTAAAAAATGTTAAAACGCAGTAAAATACAGTAAGTATTTGAAATACACTGAATTAGCAAAACTAATGGGATAGTCACGTTATATCTGGTTGGCCCCCTCTGGCCCTGCGGAGCGCAGCGATACGGCGTGGAAGTGAGTCTGCGAGTCCCTGGTATACTTCCTGAGACAGTTGACACCATTCAGTCTACAGAGCAGAAACCAATTGCGGCCTGTTCGTGGGTGGAGGATCCAGTGTATGGAGTCTGAGTTCAACGGCATCCCAGATATGCTCAATGGGGTTCATATCAGGGCTCCGGGGTGGCCATCTCAGTCGTTGGACCTCCCCTGCATGCTCTTCAAACCATTCTCGGACGACATTGGAGCGATATAGCGGGGCATTATCATCTTGAAAGACCGCAAGATCGTCAGGGCGTTGAAAGACCAAAAATGGGTGTAGATTTTCTTCGATCAGCTGACGATACCGTGGACGATTCAGTGTCTTCCAGAAAAACCAGACGACCCATTCCATACCAGGAAAACGTGCCCTAGACCATGACTGATACTCGGCCGGCCGGATGGCCGAGCAATCTGCGGCGGTAGGCCATCGGTTCGAAGGTCCCGGGTTCGAGTCCCGGAATTGGTGTGGATTTTAACAACTAAAGACGAATCGTGACGGGCCGAAGGCCAAAATTACTAGACTGGTCCATATAAAAATAAAGTTTACCAAAGTTTTCCACCGCCCTGGACCACGTCCTCTTGGCATGCGTTATCCATCCCTTCATGAGGTCCGCACCACACACGGTGCCTCCCATCGGCATGATACAGTTCATATCGGGACTCGTCGGACCAGCTGGCGTTACGCCACTGTTGCAGTATCCATCCGAGGTGGTTGTTAGCAAATGCAAGCCGGAGTGTCCGATGACGTAGGATTACCAGTGGCATCCGTGTAGGGCGACGGCTCTCATACCCGAGGGAACGCATATTCCGACTGATTGTCCACTGGGAAACATTTCTAGCGCGGCCAGTGTTGAATTGGGCCGTGATTTTTCTCACTGTCGTCCTCCTGTCTCCGTTGACCATTCGTCCCACGTTTTGCCGGTCTCGGTCATTGAGGGCGGATGGACGCCCGGTGTGGTGTCTGTTATGGACTGTAACGCCTTCATCCACCCATTCTCGGTACACCCTAAACACAGTTAAAGTATGAAGCCGAATTCCTGCACCACCGCCGAAATCGAATTTCCCATGCGTCGGGCACCCACCACCATGCCCCGTTCGAATGGCGTCAACTCACGACGACGTTGCATTTCACACGAATCACTCACACATCCACTTCCTATAAGGTTTCACATGCTACTGCAGCCGTCGCGAAGCCCTGCAGGGGGTGTGGAACACGTGGTGTCCGCCCGAAAATCAGTGACCATGAGTTTTGCTAATTCAGTGTAAGTCTCATAATATTGTATATTTACTGAACTATTGCTCTTGGGACCTTAGTCCCGACATTATATCGAGCAGCGTGACAACCGCGTACGCGAGTCGCGATGGCAGAGAGACGTAAGAAACCTGGCTCAGCGGAATTAGCAGATTACACAAGAGTGGGCATGCAGAAAAGGTGACCCAGGATGTCAAGAAGGAACCAAACAGGACACCTGAGGATTTAGTATGTAAGATATGTATGAGAGTATACACGATACCAGCCGATGTAAATAAGGATTCGGCAAATCATTGGCAGTGGCACAGTGCAGCGAGTGTTCCGAGGCCGCAAGTAAGAAGTTAGGTGATGTAAAAATAGAACCTGAAGAAGTGGTGGCGTCAGCGGAGCGATCGTGGCAAACCCAGTTGCTAAAGATAGTGGAGCAGGTAGTCGGCTAAGGTGGATGAGAATACGTGTAGAATGGAAGAAATGCAACTGAATTCCTGTAAAATGGAGGAATGAATGAAAGAAGAAATGCAGTTAAATGCTTGCAAAATGAAAGAAGAAATACTGGTAAGATGAAAGCTGAAGTAGTTGAATGCACGAAGAATGGAAGAAAAAATGAAAGCTGAAATACATTTAAATGTCTGTAGGATGGAAACAAAACTGAAGAAAAGGATGCGATTGAACTCTGTAAGGTAGAAGAAACATTTGAGCGAATTAATTTAGATCTAACTCAGGTAAGGACTGAAGTGCAAGAGGTTATTCCTCTAGTGAAACAAAATGTTGAGACAATCATACATTGACAGAAGGTAATTGAAGATAAAATAAAAAGCCTTGGAGGAGAAACAAGATCGGGTGGAATAAGTGCAAATACAGGTTCACACGGAGATGGAACGGAGAATCGATGAAAAAATTGAGGCAGAAAGCTTGGTGGTTCAACAAACATTGGAGCAGAAAGTGAAAGAGAGGAGTGCTGTGGTGCAGTTGACACTAGAACAGAAAACCAAAGAAAATAGTTTCAGGAAAAAGAAGATTCGGGGAGAAATTGAGCAAAAGATAGCTTCACTGAATTCTGTCCCATCGGGAAGCAACAATGAACTAGAGCTGCGAGTAGCTGATTTAGAGGATAGTATTACTACAATGCCAATATCTGGTAGCAGTATTGTGGAGGAAGTGATAGTACCGGGAATATATACAGTGGTAGGTGAAGCCAGGGAAGAAGCCATGAGTGTGACTGGAGACAATAAAGCTGCTAACGGAGGAGGAAGTTCGAACCAGTATATCTTAGGAGGATGTACTTCTGCCAGTGCTACCAAGAAACGAGGTCGGCAGCAGCGTGAAGGAAAGACTGGTTGCAAGAAAATTGAGAGGGTAGTCAGTGAGAGTGGTTACTCGGGATATAGCAGTACTGGTGAGGACAATACAGAGGAGGAGTGAGAACACAGACGGAGGAAAACGCAAAGACACCGGAGGAAGGAAAGAAACAAGAGACACCGAGAGATGCATAGGTTTAGTGACAAAATTTTTCCCTCAGTGCCGCCTATCAGAGTTAAAATCATTCACCACGTATGCGGCAAGTCGTAATGACATGTCGGCAAAAGCTTTCATTAGACAATTTGAAAGTGAGGCGTCCATAAGTGGTATTCCGAGTTTGCAGTGGTTGTACATTCTGCCTTTTGTTCTTAGGGGACCAGCCCTCACTTGGTTTACATCTAATAGAGATTAATTTTTGGATTACGAGAGTTTGCGGAAAATGTTTCTAGGATACTATCACTCAGAGGTAGTATACCAGTGCGAAGGTGGCTCGGCTTAGATCAGTACAATTTAATCCGCGAAATGATGGTAGTCTTGAAGATTTTGTCGTCACACGATACAGCGCTGTTAGGTACCTTGAACAGACATCGGAGACGCAGATTTGTAATAGTATAGTAGCCTTGTTGCCTGTATCAGCTAGACGAATCTTTGCTACAGGATCGGAAATAAACCTTCCTAAAGTGCTAGTAGTAGTTAGGAGACTGGAAACAGGTCTTGACGAGTACAGTGAGAGGAAGCCGTGCAATAAACCTCCTAAGAGAGAGCCTCAGGGGAGAATGCAAGTCTACAGGAAATGAAGACACTCAGCGTTGCCCGGATGGTAATCAGGAACAAAATTTGAGTGGAGAAAGAAGAGGATACAATCGTCGATACCGATGGAAACACTACCGAGATAGAAAGGATGATAGATCGAGAGGTCTTCGCAACTATTCAGATGGAGAAACACTACCCAAGAGTGTCGCAGAGAACTGTGGCGAAAGGGATGGTGTACCATCAGGACAGAGAAAGGATTCTAGTTATCGCCCTGATCCTGGAGGGTCATGTAAGCAGTAATGGTTTGATAAGATCTAGGCAGGACGGATGAAGATATGACGACTTGCGAGGACCTGGATGTGAGTTGAGGACAATGAGATATGAACAGATGTACAAGAGCTTGCTGAGGTTGTGCGCATGGTAGCGAGTGGCCAGGAGGATATTAACTACGTGTTATACTGTTACACTCACCCAGCGAGGTCGTGATGGTCGTACTTGTAATGTCCCACTGGCTGCTCCACACCAAACGAAAGTAGGTAGACTCATCAGCAAACCAGGGACCTGTAGCAAAAAGGGGGCTTACTCAAACTCAACGTGGTCAAACCTACCCTGGAGACAAGCCGACATTACGCTACAGGAGAGGGCACATAACGAAAGAATACCGCTATCGGACCTGAAGGTAGGGAGGGTACCTATTCATCAGCACCCTGCTTCAGCCACATCGAAGACAGAACACTCACTAGTCTAGACCACAAAGCATGCATGTAAGAAGCCCGAAAGAAGTTCCAAAACGCAGAAAGTTGGCAAAAAGCCGAAGGCTAAAACACGAAGGAAAAGACCCCTCCCAAAAAAAAGTAGGGGCGGAGAAGACGCAAGCGAGAACATCTCGAGGAATGTAGAACACAAAACGCTATTTTAGTGACCTAACGAAACCAGATCCCTAAAATAGTACAAAGTTCAACACAGACGCGCGTTAATTAACATTTCACACAAAATTTGGATGAGCTCAACTGATTTGACTATTCCCTAAAGATTGCTGAAGCATAGGATCAAAATATCAAACTTTAACTTCATCTGCAATTACTTCCTCACATATACATAAATTAACACTTCGCGGATTGAAATAGCGAAAGATTAGGAACCTTTCCAGCAATACCACAGTGATGGTAATCTACCTACATCATAATGAAACTCTTGACGTAAGAAATATCTAGTAAAAATGTAATTTATTTTTACTTAAAAACGACAAACGCAAGGCAAAAAAGACTGATTGCTGAATTTTCTTGGGGGGAAGAAAAAAGTTTCCGAAGACAATCTCTTGAACATCAAAATGAGCATTGAAGGAAGATGCTGTTAATTTCACATTACAAAAAGGTAAATTAATATTATACAGAAAAGCTCTGCCTAAGAACAGAGATAAGATTTCACATACTTGTATTCCAAAAGATTAGGTTACTTTTACTTTCCAAACGTGGCCCATTCTGTACTTTAGCCCAGTTAAACCAGAATTTCCACAATTACTGAAGAGTAACAATTCTTTCAACGAAAAGATTTATTTACAATATAGCTACTGGGCAGCAATTTCAATTTATTTAGATATTTTAAAAAACGTTGTCAAAACATTTCGTATGTAATTTCCATTTTTCAAACTTCATACAACCTAACGTCCGTTTTGATAATACAGTCTTGCTGTACTATAGTTGGGTTAGGTATTAATTTACAACACGAATTTCTATGAACAAAAATGGCTTACGGCTGCTAACGCAACGAAGAAGCTTTGACTTCACCGGGTTTAGAAATGAAACCTAAGAGAATCGTTAAAATCTTACGTTTGATAAAACGGACATGTTGAGGAAATTTTGTGCAATTTTAAACATACCAGTTTCCGAAAGAGCAAACAAAATTGCTGAATGGGAAAATAACGTGCATTCTCTAAGGTAGCATCAACCATGGTGCAAGGTAAAATATTCAACGCATTCGAACCAAAATTTTAATGTGCTGAAATTTCGCTATCTAAATGTGGGTGAAACAGGCTTGGGTTTCTAAGAGAGAAAGAGGAATTTTAAGACATTAAGCATACATTACCTGATAGAAAACCGACCCCGGCGCCTACTAAATTAGGCGGACATGACCATTTCACACATGCTTCCACAAAAATCACAAACCACAAACATGCTGAAGGTACACTGGATGATATATTAAGAATAATAAGGGAAACCACTGCACACTGCTTATATAGTGCGTGTCAGAACTTCCGGAACGGCTAAATATCTCGCTTAAAATGCGTTGTTCTGAAAACGTGCAAGTAAAAAGTTGCAGGATATGAACAGAACTATCGGATGCCCGTGTCAGTCAAAATGTATGTGGGCCCCACGGGGCCCAACTTTGATTTTGCAAATGAGAACCCCCATTTGGTATTCAAAAGTCGGTATCTACGGAAACAACGAAATCAGAATCGGTACTGCTCAAAGCTGTAGGATGTGAGTCCCAGGCCCTAAAGGTCCGGAGAGAGCATGAGAGTGAGAAGTGTTCTAAGCGCCGGAACGGCTAAATATCTCGATTAGAATGCGTTTTTCTGAAAACGTGAAAGATACAAAGGTTGCAGGAAATCAACAGGATTATTGGACTGGTGGGAAAAGGAAAATGTTGAGGTGGGTCCCAGGGAACCGAACTGTCATTTTGCAAATGGGAGCCCCTGTACCAACAAGGTGGACGTAGACTATAAGCCATGGAGATGTTCTGCAAAATTGATTCGGAGTCGCGAAATCCTGCAGTGTCTAACATCTATAGAATTAGTTGTAATGAAAACCTACTGGAAAAGTAATTCAGAGGGCATCAACAGATTACGATTGTTTAGAAACCTACTCCAATTATTTGAATGGTAGCCACTCTGAATCATTGTAGAATTTATTTCTACTGCAAAAAACATACACCTTATAAAAATACTGCGCAAAAAGTCACACTAGTGTTCATGGGTCTTATAGGGGAGAAGGCAATTGCAATTTTAGAACGCTTGTACAAAAACAACAACCGAGTATCGTTTACAACAGACCTTTCAACGTCTGGCGTTGTGTTGACGTGATGTGGCGTATGAGATAATTGGCGCTTGGAGCAATACAGTAACCTACCAGATACAGTCACTGACGTTTTCTGCATAGTGTGTATCGTGCTGCGTGTGAGACGTTTCTACGAATAAGTGGGCACTGTGCTAGCATTAGATTGGTGTTGAAGTAAGGTAGTAGTACATTCTAAGTTTTAAATTTCAAACTCGTTTATTCTACCTCTAGGGTGCAGTGCAAAAATATCGATTGAAAGCTGTGCAACTATAAAACCTCTGCCAATATTAGATCTGTATCCAGTTCTTAATAGGTACTGTGTGTCGTGTTCCTCATCATTATTATTGTTCCATTGATAGTCGTAGTCCCTTCAGCACCAGTGAAGCTTTCTCCATTCGTCCCGATCGTGCGCCTTTGTTTCTGTGGCAGCATTCGAGTTCTTCCTTCACGCTGTCAAGGTTCTGGATTCACTCAATTCCTCGTCCTCTTGTGTTCTGAACAGGTTCTTCCATTGCATTCTGTTATGCACAACGAATTTAACCAAAACAGACAGAGTCACGATTCGGATGATGAGAGGTTATGGTGATAGAGTCAGATCGTAACAGGAAGTTGCAAACTTATTTAATGGTACATTTCCGGAACATCCTCCTATTTCAAAATCTACCGTTTATCGGACTGTTGATCGATTTGAACGCATGGGTTTAATTAAGGATAAACCAAGATCAGGATGACCCAATAGTGCGACGAATCATGAGAAAGCTTCAGACGTTTTACAATCACTTATGAAAACTCTACACACGCAACTCTCCAAACTTGCTGAAACACATGGTGTAAATACAAAATCCGTTCATAGGATATTGAAAAAGTACGATTACCATCCTTAGAAAATGATCCTCGTGGAACAGTTAACAGAAGATGACTGTGATAGAAGGGTTGAGTTCTGTGATACAATGATGAACAGATTTGATGCTAATCGCCAATTCTTCTACTGGACCTGGCATAATGTGCGATATTGGGCGGATGCAAATCCACGCTGGTTTCGAGATTGTCGCATACAATATCCCGAGAAGGTAAATGTTTGGGCTGGAATATTGTGCAGCCACATTATAGGACCGTTTTTCATTGATGTAAACTTAACTGCAGAGAAATATTTAACCTACTTCGAGACGAAATAATACCAGCTATTCAGCATTTGGTAAGAGCAGCGTTTCCTAATATTTGGTTTCAACAAGATAGTGCTCCGGCACATGTCGGTTATAATGTTTGAAATTACCTCAATCACACGTTTGCCAATCAAGTGATTGGTAGTAGAGGTGCCATAGAATGGCCATCTAGGTCGCCTGATCTATCTCCGCTTGACTTTTTCTACTGGGGATATCTAAAAAGCAAGGCATATGAACAGAAACCTGATAATATTGAACAACTGAAGGAGAGAATATTAAATATTTTGAACTCAATTAGCTGCGGTTATAGATTAGTTTTATTCACATCAGGGTCATTGTCAGGTCGCAGAAGTACATCAATTCGAACACCTGATTAAATAGTACGTTGTTTCCAATGTAAACACCACATTTGCCGCAGAGAGGGTTTGGAGTCGACAAATACTAAGGGAGTGACGAACCTTGGGGTCTCTGTCTCTGTAGTGAGATCTTGTACAGCAGATGCTGCACGTAGGCACAGCCAAAGGATATGAGGTGCATTTTACAGGAACACTGTTGTTGATACCCGCAGACTTGTATAGCAACTCATTCTGCAGTTGTGAGACAACAGGATTTTGCGACGTCGCATTCATTTTTGACAACCCGAGTGGCCAATGCTCCATATTCACCTTGTATGTGGAGCCCATTAGTACATATTGTACGTATACACGTTCCTAGCATCGGACTCTACAATGATTACTAGGGGCTAGTATTTAATAACGCAAACTTGGGATCTGTAGGGCCTCTCTACACTGTTCACAATTTCTACACGTTGGTCTGAACTCTCACGTCAGTAAAGTTCCGCACAAGTATTAGTATTTCATGTTGTTTCATTCACATGCAGGAACAGCGCAGAGATTTTACGTATGGATCCAGTTGTAAGTTTTCTGCATATTCAGAGTGCGGAAACTGTTTTTTATCGTAGCCATCAAAACATTCCTGCTCTAGTATTTACTGCTGCCATCTTGATTACTCCTGATTTGTAAAGGAATTGGAACTATTCTCAGTGAATGCCACTTTCGCTCTCTAGAAGACAAATGCAAACGAGATTCAAATGTGGCTTACGTCGTGTGATTCATGTAGTTTATGTTCTCGGGGTTCTGCCAACGCATTTCAGATCTTCAATACTGTTTGGATCTGCAATTCTCTGTTTGGCAATGTAGTGCAGTCGATAGGACGGTGGACTTGTAACGTATCAACTCGAGTTCAAATCTTACGCATGGTTTTCGTATTCGTTTCTCTTTCTCCCAGTATTCCTGAACAATAAATGGTAGCTGTATTTTATTAGCCACGTACTGGAAATGTCTAGAATGCTATGGTTGCTTTGCATTGTA
>JAGDQP010000480.1:97582-146083 GCA_022664845.1 Lepisma saccharinum | reverse complement strand
GCTTAATATCCAGCAACTTTTGTATCTTTCATGTTTTCAGACAAACGCATTCTAACCGAGCTATTTCGCCGTTCCGGAACTTTTAAAACTTCTCACGCTGATACGCCTTCCGGTCCTGTATGGCCTCGGAATCATATCCTACTGCTTTGAGCAGTACAGATTCTGATTTCGTTTTTTTTTTCGTAGATACCGAATCTGGCATCACACATGGGGGGTCTCATTTGCAAAATCAAAGCTGGGCCCACACAGGGCCGCACATATTTTGGCTGGCACGCCTTTCCGATCGTTCTGTTGATTTCCTGCAACTCTTTAGTATAACGTTTGCGAAACAACGCATTCTAACCGAGATATTTAACCGGTCCAGACCTTTCGACACTTCTTACGCTGATACTGTTTACGGCCGTGTGGGGTCTGGGACTCACATCCTACAGCTTTGAGCAGTACCGATTCTGATTTCGTTTATTCCGTCGATACCGAATTTTGAATAATAATAAATGGGGGTACTCATTTGACGGGGCCACACAGGGACGCGTACATTTTGATTGACACGGGCATCCGATAGTTCTGTTCATGTCCTGCAACTTTTTACTTGCACGTTTTCAGAACAACGCATTTTAAGCGAGATATGTAGCCGTTCCGGAACTTTTGACACGCACTGTATAATAGAAATCACCTCACACACTGATGAACCACGCAAAAGCTTCACTTTACACACTTCCTGGGGCAACCATTATGAACGGTACAGGACGCCGTCAGCAGAAATTAAATTCTCAGCTTCCCATGAGGAATTTGGCGAATACAGCTTACCAAAATGATATTTTACATCAGAAGATGCTACTATTTTATGTTAATTAAACTTTTAAGCATTAGACTGCATTACAACTTTACTTTCTATATATTTTTCGGAGACAGCATTATTATGCAGCTTTTCCTACGTCGACATCCATGTTTTCTCCACTGATTAGACTCAGTCAATCAGAGAAAAGGATCAAAGCAGACGACCCGGAGCGAAAGGGGGTGTGGCCAATTAATAGCCAATTTGATTCTTATCGTAATAAAACAACAATCAGGTCTTTTTGTTTGTTTTTGAAAATTTTAAACGGAAGAAACTTTGTTGAGGAAATAAGGCTATAAAATGTGCAAAGAATATTAAGTAATAAAATGAAAAAGCAATAAAGATAAAATCCCGCCAACACAACAATGAAAGAGAAAAAAATAATGGCTAATCTTCATTGTCATCTGGACAAATAAAACTCTTTGAAGAAAGCCTAAGACAAAGCACGAACAAAAAAGAAAAAGAGGAAGAAAATGGGGAGAGGGTAAGATATGTTGCGACCAAGCGAAAATGGGTCGCCACACACTGTGAGGCATTTTAAAGAAGAAGAAATGGAGAAGGATATTAGAGGCCTGCATGAAGAAGAAGTGGATATCGCCGAGAAACGAGTTTTCCGATGTAAAGGACTGTGAGCCAGGGGAGCCGGCTTGTGACAACGCAGAGGCGATGGGTATGCAGAAATGAACCGGGCAAGGTGTGATGAACTTACGTGGCCTAGAGAAGAGGTCCAGTCTAGTAGCTGATGCCTATTACTGGATGTTCGTTGTGTGAGACCGCGTCAGATGTATTTAGACAGGCGAGAAGCAGTCCGGAGGTGTAGCTAGAGATAACTGAGGACCCGCTAACCTGCCGTTGTTGCTGACTGCGACGTTCCCCCAGGAAGAAAAGGAAAAGACAGCACGAGATAGACAAATTTGAAGAAGTAACCTGCTCTAGCAATTTAAGAGTGATGCGCCTAATGAGAAGCTCACCCAGAAGTTTTGGCTCACCAGATGACGTTAAGCGGTGGTGATGATTCTCCAGTGAAGAAGACGCCGAGAAACCCCTGTGTGGACAGTGCTGTTACCACGAACCTAGGAGGTGGTGTACAATAGGAACAATCCAAGGATTCGGAGCCCATCCGGACGCCATATGCAACGGCCTGCCTTGCATGACTGTTACCGTCAGTGTTAACTGTGTAGTTCAAGAGATGGCGCATGACGTTGCAAGTGACAGTAATTAGTTTTCGTGTTAATTATTATATTTTTAAAGAATGTTTTAAATGGAACTTTGTACATATTAAGAAGGAAGAACTGAATTATCTCTTTTATAATTAATATTTGTTTTATGTGTTATTTCAAATAGAAAGTGAACACTTGTAGAAAGTTAATGTACATGCCTGAATATGCCGGCTGAGATGGTGGTGTAATTTAGATCCTAACGCAAGCACTAAATAAATCGTGCTCCAGCAATTATATTGTTGGTCTTTTTGAAGGAATAATTACCCTTCTGAGAGGTTCCCCCTAGCTATTCAGTCTCCCAATCTAAGAGGCGAATAATTGGGTACAGTAGTCTCTTCAACGGGAGATCGCGTTACTTGGGGACTGGACTCAGAAACAGAGTTCTCCTTGAGAACAAGCGGGTCTCTTACCAAGAGGTCCCCACTAAGCTACTGTCCTCTCTTATTTAGAGGATAAACTACAGGGTTCTGATGTGTCATTCGAGAGACCATAGAGAGGAGTGGACCACTACGTGTCCCGTTGGTGTGGTTGCAGCGGCACGTACTCTTCCCCCAACAGAGGTTCCACTTCAAGATCTGTTCTTACCCCCACAAATCGTAGTAGTTTCGGATCAGACCTTCACGGGACCATCAACAACTGCTACTGGCGCTTGAGCAGTGGACAATGAACGTGTTAAAAGTTTCTTCTGATTCTCTCCCGATCCGTGGGAACACTTTACGTTATTGAATTGAATTGTTATTAACGTCTTAAACGAGATCGTGAGTTTCTAAGGACAGGACCTACAGCTTTTGGTTAAGTGCACTCTGAACCATTGCGTTCAATTGACTCCGGCGGGAATTGAACCCGTGACCCGCTCACAGAAAATGAGCGCGCTGACTTCTCGGTGAGCTTCGATTTAACAATTACAAGAAGTCTATAAACTTTTCAATTTTGTTCCTCTTTTCCCTCCTTCCCTTAACGTCAGAGAGGGTTCAGATCTGATAGTTGTATTTTTTACGTACATATGTTTGTTTCGAAATTACTGTTCCCACACATAGATATGAACTATGGACTTTAGGCGCTAGTTAAATTGATAAAATATTTGGAAATAAACTGAGTAGTTTCAATTGACTTAGCGTTTTTATTGTCCTAAATACCAGGTGTATGCACAAGTTTCTGCCGGTTTTTGTGGTAAAGAAAACACGTAATTTTCAAGGAAAATTAATTTTGTTTTATTCAAAATATTGGCCATCGACTTCTACACATTTCGCCCATCTTTCAGGTAATTCATGCATACCATGCCAGAAAAACTGCTTGTCTTTTGCGGCAAACCATTCGTCGAGCCATTTTCCAACGTCTTCAAAATTGCTGAAGTGCTGTTCTGCGAGCGCGTGCCCCATTGATGCGAAGAGGTGATAGTCAGATGGCGTCAGGTCTGGGGAGTACGGCGGGTACGGAAGGATGTCCCATCCAAGCGATTTCAAGGTGTATTTCACTGGTTTTGCTGTGTGAGACGGCGCATTGTCGTGTAACACAAGCACTTTGCCATGTCTTCGGGCCCATGCCGGTCATCTTTCGATCAATGCTTGATTTAAATTAATCATTTGTTGGCGATAGCGTTGTGCATTAACGGTTTCGCCGGGCTTCATAATACACAATACCCCTCTGGTCCCACCAGACACAAAGCATGGTCTTCTTGCCGAAGCGATTTGACTTGGTGTTGAAGGACCGGCTTCGCCAGGTGAAAGCCACGATTTTTTCCGCTTCGGGTTTTCAAAATAGATCCATTTTTCGTCACCCGTCACAATTCGATACAAAAAAGATTTTCTTTCGAGGCGTTGAAGCAGCATTTCACAAGTGAGTTTGCGATTTTCCATTTGACGTTCATTCAAATCGTGTGGAACCCATTTACCCAGTTTATTGATCTTCCCCATTGCTCGTAAACGTCTGCTGATTGTTTTTTGTGACACATTTAATGCTTTTGCCAATTGCTGTTGAGTTTGAGTTGGGTCATCCTCCAATAACACTTGCAATCGCTCGTTTTCGCACTTCTGTGGTCTACCAGAGCGTGCACTGTCTTTCACATTGAAATCACCACTTTTAAATTGTCGAAACCATGTCTCACATGTTCTAATCGATGGAGCGTGTTCACCATATGTTTCTACCAGCACACGACTTTCAACAGCCTTTTTTCTTTTGATAAGAAAAGTAATGCGTGCCGCAAATGTTCTTTTTCAGGCACAAACTTCGACATGATCACTGAACGATAAAACAAAGACGCGTTTGTTGGACTCAGCTTGTGTATGTTTGTAGTTTAATGTCAGACGAACAAACTGACGTATGTGTCAAATGAATACGCTGCGTGCTTTTCGCTGGCGCCATCTCTTAGGTAAACCGGAAACTAGTTATGCATACACCTGGTAAATGCTTTATTTTTATGCTGCTGAAACACGCTGCTTTCTTAAAAACAAGTGTTTATGAATGTCATTTTTTACAAGTGGAAACGAGTTACAATAAATATATATCACAATTATAAAAAAGTTATTCTGAATTTATTTTTTGAATATTGGCTATTATTTCAGGATTCTGAATTTACTTGAATTCTTGTGTTTACAGTCACTTATCGAGAGTTTTAGAACCAACTGTTCTCTTTGAAATACGTCTGAGTAATGGAGAAATAAAAATATTTGAAATCTCAATATCGAAATTCCATGAACTGAGGTACAGCGTTGCTTCAGTGCTTAAAGAGATGGAAGACTTAGAGAAGAGAAGTATTTTCAAGCTACCAGGGTGATAAAGGTAAGTTGCGAGGACTTTAAGCATCGTAAACTACTGTAAAAGTAGGAAATAATGAATTTTGTATGTAGCATGTTAAATTTCGTTTTGATTTTAGATCATTAAGAAATTTAGGCTATAAGATCTTGTAGCTTTTGAATTACAGGACTTAAGTATTTCCATCAATGGAACTTCGAGTTGTCCAGAATGCAGATTTTTGTTTTAAGAAATATTGTTACGCAACCACTGATATGTCATCTTTGTAGTGGCTTATATAATAAATATAGAGACAATTTTTTTATTTAAAACAGAAGAAATTATAATATTATGTGGTGCTAGAAAAAGAGGGAGAAGTCAATATTACTGTATTGCACAGGAAACAAGAAATACATGTTTGATTTACTTTGCACTTCGCAGGCCAGCTTCGTATGGTTAAAAACAAAACACACTAATAAATGACATGAGAATATTTTCGAATTTAAAGGCCTTCCTTCGTTGTAAAAGCGAGGAGGACATTAGGCAAACAGGATGGATATAAAAAAATTGGTGAGGTAGAGCTCCCGTTGTTAATAAATGAAATTGAGTGTGTAATCGGAAACGAAAGTGAATTATGATGGCCATCTTGAGCAGGTTATGTACGAGTCAAAGGAGTGAAGAAGGGCTTTATTACCAACAAATGACAGAAAGAACCAGTTTAAACAATCTAATTAAACTAAATCAATTGTTGGTTAATTGTTAATGATTTTATGTTTTAGATAAAAGTATCAGGCGGATCCGACTAAAATTGTCGATGTGTGGAAAAGTTATTTCGAAAAATTACTTAATATACACAACGGGGAACAAACATAGGGATTAGAAATCCATACCCCAGAACCGTGTGTTCCCGAACCTATCGAGATCAAAATGTCGGTAAAGAAATTGAAAAATGTTAAATCACCAGGACAGTGGCGGCTCGTGGTCTGGACTTCAGGTGGTGCACAAAATGTTAACAACATATTTTGAATTATTATTATTAATAGTAGTAGTGGTAGTAGTAGTAGTAACAACACGCTACAAGAGTATCGTAATTTGTAATATTATGGAACTAACAAAGAATTTCGTTGATCTCGTTCAGCTTGGATAGAGCTTCCTTGATGGAAATTATTGAGCAAAGTAACGGATTGAATATTAATCTACTTTGTAGAATAGCAGAAATAAAACATTTCCAGCTTCCGCAGTCCTGTGGTTACGTTCACGGACACTGGATCGGCATTGAGGAGGCAGATAGGCTCGAGTCGTACTGCTAGGTTACTGGCTAATGTTTTCCATGTGTTTTAAGCTTCACTAGATGAATATCGGCAAAGCACCTAGACAAAGGTTCTGGCCGCTACCTTGATACCTCTTTCTGAAAGAGCGCTTGTTCAAGGATATAATTCCCCAGACATGTGTCATGCTTAGGTCATAGCTGTTTGTCTGATCCATAAATTTATGTTAAAAAAAGATAGGAACTTTGAGAATATTGGAGAATTCTTAAAATTATCGAAAAAACTTATGAATGGAAGCAGAAGTTTAATAGCATATTTCATCTTGAGGAATATTTCCTGTCGAAACGGAGCCAAATCAACTATACTCATTCTTATAATTATACCTGAAGCAATTGCGATAGCAATTGTAATTCTTCACCATTTTCGCCAGATGAAAAGGTTCATATGCAAGAGCAGTACATCGCTTTGCTTATGTCCGTCCCAAAATATTTTAAAGCCGTGACTCAACGTGGAATCGAACTCAGAGGTTCGTCATTCCGAGGTATCCGCCACTCACACAGGCTAATACTGGGATACCCATTGAATTAAGAACATAATCAATACTTAACCCGTTCCTTTCTCCTTGGGATGAACTGAAACCTTAAGATGCTGGAGAGGCATTAAAGTAAAGTTCCCATGAAACCTGTCCTTATTCTTCGTAGACTACTGTGGTACACTACACGCGTGGTGCTATTGTGTTGAATCCATTTATGACCTTTAAACATCTATGACTCAGGGCTGGGTAGGGTAGGGATGCAGGAAGTATTCGGCCTGGTCCAAGGTTTAAGATTCGATCTCGGCAATTTATCTGGTGTGACAGAAAAACCCCAGTCGGTCGAGTACTGGATCGAACCAACGACCTCCCGAAAGTGAAGCTAATACTCTATGAACTAAGTTACGGCTGCTTGGTGAGTGCTATTGCATGTTTTGATTAATTTTTCATCCAAGAGGCATGCTTTCTTTTGCTGGTTTTGGAAACGTGTAAAATTGACAATTATAAATCGTAGAGTTGTCATACATTCCTAAGTTTTCCTTTACTTAATCAGAGTCACGTACTACTTGAACATGCACTGAATTGAGCTGAGAAAATTTGTATAAGCTTTAATGAGGATAGCCGGCAGGGTGATTCAGAGTTAGGTTATGCTTCAGAATAATAAAAGAAAGCGAAACACTCAAGAATTCTTATAATTTGGGCATTATTCCAGAGAAATGATCTTAAAAAGCACTTTTGATGATAGATATTTTATTAGAGAGTTTCCAACTTAAAAGATTCTTTAATTTAAATATAAAAAACCGCTGTCTTTCCATTGGATCAGTTGACCTCAAGAGAAGAAATAAAGTCGCGAGAAATTATTTCTGAAGTGGGAACACTGTCCACGTTGACAAGGATGCGGGAATCTGTGTGTGTACGCTATCGAGTCCACTTCGGTTGCCCAAAATGTGCTACCATATAGAGTCTTATGGAGGCAGCGATCTTCTCTGTACACTCTTGTTCTCCTCCAGCCGCTGAGAAGCCTAGAAGTTCCATTTACACTCTCATCGTTCTCGGTTGTCAACCTGAAGGAAATAGGAAGCAAACGAGCTGCTGCTTGGGACCAGCCAGAACTGTGTGCGTGCGAACTCTCTCTCTCTGTTATGTGTGCGTTCAAACCGTTCAGTGAGTTTATAGAGAATTATAAGAAGAAGAAGCAAGATGGTTTGTGACACATTTCAAGAATAAAAATATTAGAATGAAGTTTGTCCGAACAGACTTAGATACAAGCACCAGGAATAGGCAATATTCCAGCCGAATTAATTAAAACAGGAGGAACGGCACTAATCAAGGAACTACATAAATTGATAAGTGCTATATGGAGAAAGGAGGAGCTTCCAAAGGAATGGAAAACCTCAATAATAGTTCCGATCTACAAAAAAGGCGATAAATCGGACTGTAATAATTACCGCGGAATCTCGTTACTTCCAACCTGTTACAAAGTATTAAGTAATATTCTGTTAACACGCCTAAGTGTATACGTAGATGAGATAATCACCAATGTGGATTGGATTTAGAAGAAATAGATCCACGTTGGACCAAATTTTTGCCTTGAGACAAATTTTGGAGAAGAAATGGGAATACAATGGGACGGTTCACCAGCTATTTATTGATTTTAAGAAAGCATATGATTCTATCAAAAGGGAAAAGTTATACAGCATCCTGATACGATTTGGAATTCATCGAAAAAACTGGTTAAGATGTTTCTCAGCGACCTCATAAGCAGAGTACGGATAGGTAATAATATGTCAGATAGTTTCAAGATTCGCAACGGATTGAAACAAGGCGATGCCTTATCACCTTTACTGTTTAATTTTGCGTTAGAATATGCGATTTTAAAAATTAAAGGGGACAAAAAGGGACTACCATAGAGAAAGTAAACAAATTTAAATACTTGGGAGCATACCTAACAAGCAAAAATGAGGTCACGGAAGAAATAAAAATTCGCTTAGTATCGGGCAACTTATGTTCCTATTCAGTCCAGAAACTTCTAACAGCGCGATTAATATCAAGGAAATTGAAATTAAAAATATACAGAACGGTTATTCTGCCAGTAATACTTTACGGTTGCGAAAGTTGGAGTACGACCCTAGCAGATGGACATAAATTACGAGTGTTTGAAAATAAGGTTTTGAGAAAGATATACGGGAGGAAATGGAGGAGACTGCATAATGAGGAACTACACGGACTGTACGATTCACCAGATGATGTAAAGATAATGAAATCACGACGACTAAGGTGGGCAGGCCATGTAGCTCGGATGGGTGAAAAATGAAGATTGTATTCTATTCTGGTTGGAAAGCCAGATGGAAGGAAACCATTGGGAAGACCGATACGTCGTTGGGAGGACAATATCAAGAAGTAGGTGTTCGTGATGAAAACTGGCTTGATGTTGCCCAGGATAGAATCCAATGGCAACGTTTGTTACTGCGGCGATGAACTTGCGCGTTCCATAAGCCATAGAGTTAGATAGTTAGGTAAAAGTATGACTATAAAACGAACGTTTCACGATCTTTTTTATGTTCTCACTTTGTCTTGAACCATTCAACTTCCTCCAGAACACAGAATTTCACTTCGAAATATTGAACTATTTCTGAATGTATTTCTTGTGTTAGTTTATGCAATGGAAGCACTCATTCTTTAGTTAAATATTCCCACCTGATTCTGTGATTTCTGGATTTTATAACACAATAAAAGTAAGAAAATTTGCTTACTTGTAGACAAGTTGTCCACGTGAGCACGCATACGGGAAGAATGGCAACAACGAATATACCCTCCCCTGGACATTTTAAGCTAAATGTTGACTTTTGAGGTTGTTTTTGAAAAAAAAAAAAAAAGACATATTAATCCACGAAGAACAAATAAAATACGTACCTTAAATATTAATTGTACTCGTCCTTTTAACCGAAAACAGGCACTTTTGCGGAAGCACTTTCCATCCTCTACGTGAAGACTTCTTCAGCGCAACAGTATTTTGTAAAAATGATTTTTTCTATTCTTTTTGTATGTATATGTAATTTAAAAATGTAGATTTGAACATATTGTAAGTATGTTAAAAGAAGACCAAAAAATCTTTCGTAACTTGTTTGTATTTTAGCTAACCATGTTTGAAGATTTATCTTCAACTGTTTTACAACAGTTGCCAAGTCATAAGGCATTGAGCCACACTCAAGTGGAATATTTCTGAAAACCGTACACTATTGATCGACATGTGCGTTGATATTAATAAATTGATTTTATATACATGTACATAGAAATCAACAAGAAATCAATGTACTGAATATTGTAAACTTGTTGGTCAACATATGCATGGATTTTAATAGATTTACCGGTATGTAAATGTTAGTCAAATTTACGTGTACTGTGGAGTTATATGATGAATAGGAATGTGGAAAGTTTTTAAAGTAGTATTTTAATTGTCGTAACTTAAAATAGGTTTTGTGACGAAGATAACGGTGTGAAAAAAAAAAAGTTTGCGTTTTCTAAGTATAAAGGTAAGCAAGAAAGTTCTGTCGCTTTTTCACCCACCACCTTCGAACATCGATATGTCACCTAAGACGTACCTGGAAGATCAAAAATAGTCCCCATCAGCATCGACGACCTTCTGCCAACGTTCTGGAAGGCCATTGATTCCATCGCGGTAGAACTTGGTGGGCCGTGAAGCGAAGAAGGTATCAAGTGCATTTTGCACCTCTACTAGGGATTTGAACTGGCGTCCTCTAAGGTGATTGTCCAAGGAATGGAACAGGTGAAAATCGGACGGTGCAATGTCCGGGGAGTATGGCGGATGCAATAGTGTTTCCCATCCAAGGCGTAGAATGGTGTCCCGGGTCATCCTAGCCACGTGGGGCTTAGCGTTGTCCTGTAACAGGAGGATACCTTTGCGATTCAGAAGTGCTCGAGAGTTTTGAGTTTTTCTTGAACACGGCTCAACTGCTGACAGTACACAGTTGCATTGATGCTCTGACCAGCTGGTAGTAACACAGTGCTAGAGGACCTTCTTCTGGTGCAGTGCTAGTTTCGTCTGTTTTGGAACCTGTTCATGGGATGCTAACCAATTATGACGGCGCCGTGGAGCTTCGTACAGGACCCACTTCTCATCACATGTCAACACCCTGTCCAGAAATGGCTCCTTCCTCAGACGAGACAGCAAAGAAACACAGGTGTCTGCTCGCGTTGCCTTCTGGCCTGGAGTCAAATCATGTGGGACATCGACCCAACTTGTAGTGCTTCCCAAGTTGATGGAGGTGCTGCCGAATGGTTTCTCCACTCACACTGAATTGTAGTCCCAGTTCCTCACATGTCTGGCCACTGTTCACCTCAATTGCTGCCTGAAGATCTTCATTTTGTACCTGTGTTGGTCTTCCTGCACGTGGTGCGTCTTCGAGTGTTTCGTCACCGTCCTTAAACTTGGTAAACCACCGCTGTACTGTCCGCGTAGTCACGACACCCTCACCAAAGGCCTGGCATATCTTCCGCCCCGCTGCAGCTGCGTTTGACCCCAGTTTGAACTCGTACAGCATACACGCCCTTATGACGCTCTGTGGAGGTCCCATGTTCACTCTGTCCTTTCGCACGTTCACGGTGTAACTGAACTTCCACAACCAGGTAGTATGTTGTTGGCTATACCCACACCAACAACTGACCTTCGCCTGATCTCCATTCGCATTCAACTCACGGTGTGAGGGCCAATTGAACACAGACCTCCACAAAAAGCGACAAAACTTTCTTGGTTCCCTTTATATTTGCTTTACCAAGAGAGCTCAAGATTTGTACAGATTTCCCGTATCTGCATTTAATTCTAGCTTATTTAAGATAATGGACCACGCTTCCATAGTAAGCCGTTGAATGGTGAATTACTCGGAAAGAGGCTATCTGGTGATCAGATCGCAGATGCTTGGAAAGATTCAAATGCTAGTTTGATGTGTTGTTAATAGTTGAAACCTGCTTATCACACTTGACGGAACTGCGCCACTATGACACTGTGCTAGTGAAAGATTTTTTTTTAATTTATTGAAAACTGCTTGTTTGATAACTTCTCTATCTTATTATGCTACTCTATATAATGCATGAAAGTTACGTTGAAATCGGTTGAAAGATTTGAGAGAAATTGAAAGAAAATTATGTTGGTTATATTTTACAAACTGTTTTCTACTACTGTATAATTCTTGTATGCACCAACAGTTTAATTTTCATGTTGAAGCGCCTTGAAGTACACTCTTCAAATGTTAGCATCCCTGAGTACATCAGTATGTTTATTTTCATTTTTTTTTTTTTTTTTTTTCAGCGAAGCTGTTTAGCTGACATAACCTGTATATAAAGTTACTGTGGAAACATGAAGATTTTCAGTTGGTTGAAGAATCGACATCAGAGTGGAATTAAGAGATGAGTTCTAATGATATGGTCTCTACTAGATTGCAGAGTTGAAAACTGTATACCAAAAATAATTGCGACAGTGTATTTGTATTTGAATATAACCAAACCATGGAAAATGGTGTGTTTATCGAATGCATGTGTTCACCTATTTCAGCGAACGGAAAAATCTCTCTTCTTTTTTGTATCTGTTATTTTTCTTAAGTTGTATGTACTGTTGTAAATAAATTTATTGTATATAACTTCGGGTCTCATGTTCTTCTCTTTGAATATAATTATTTCTGTTTCATCAGTAGTTGTAATCAAATTAATGTAAGTATTCAAGATGTCTCCAAAGCTTTTGACAGAACCCCAAAATAGGGTCATTCCGTTTCCAGACTCCTGAAGTTAATTGAATTGTTATTAAAACGAGCTTCTAAGGACGGGGCCTATTTTTTGGTAAAATGGGTTATGAACCAGTCCGTTCAATGAACCCGTGACCACGTGCACAGAAAGCGAGCGCGCTAACCTCTCGGATAGGTCCCTGGAGTGTTCACTATCTTAGGTTTCAGACTTTCAGTGAATTTGGTAAAGGTAAAACTATCCGTTGTGCAATGCGCACACGCCGTGAACGGTGCATAGGGATGTGGAGGTAGCGCTCCACATCGACTTACGGCACGAGGTGTAGTGGTCAGTCCCATGCTCGACCACCTTTACCTCCCAAGGTGCCTAGGAGTACCAAATATACTGGTACTCAGTATGATAGGGGGCTGAGTGGGAAAACTGAAAAAAAGTCTCCAACGTCCTAGTCGGGATTGGAACCCGGGCTTGGCAATGTATGAAATCCAGTATTCCATATAATGCTTGGCAGAGTATGAAATAAGGAATCAAATTTAACCTAGAATAGAAAGATTCCATATAATACTTCGCCTAAGAACATCAGACATTGTGCAGAATGTTAATTTAATGCATTGCCGGTTACATACGCCGAAGGCTGATAGAGTAGGCCGGATAGACAATATAAAAGGCAGAATTTGAATATACAAAAGATTAGTACTTACGTGCAATAATAATACATCACACAACTAAAGTAACTCCTATATTTAGAGACTTCCTGTCATTTTCAATGAGAAGAGAAGACAGTATGGTCGAACAGATGCTATATAGTATAAGAGTTCCAAGATGGCTGGTGTCCGCATCAAAGACAAAGACATACTTCCCACGAGCACTGTTGGAAATATAACTGGTTGGGATTTTTGTGTTGAAAAATGAAGCACGGTTAGAGTCAGTCAGAAAAGGAATTGAAATCTGAGAAATGAAAAAAAAAAAAAAAAATCAACATCATTATAACTGCTGTAGCGTGAAACGGGTCTTTTCAGGATTCTTCGTGTATCTAATTCTGTAGTAATTTGTTGAAATTAGGCCTGGAGATGTAGCTCTTCTTGGAATATGTTACCGTCTGAAATTGCTATTGGTCTGTGTACCAGTACGTTGAGATTTGTTGTGAAAATTATTGCAAGTAAGGTGTAGGTTTGTATGTGTCAGCTTCCTGTATACTCCCGTGTCCTGGGGCTTCAGTCGGGTTTGCGTCTAAACAAAATATCTCAAAATGGCAGCCAGTCTTTTTTTTTTTTTTTTTGTATATATCCTGTGGTGAACTTTATGTTGAAATGGTGGCTACTAAGATATTCCCGAAACGTTTGTAATTTGAAACGGCAGGTGAGAGCTTGTAACGTGTTACACTGAACAGGTAAAGAAGGAATATGTAAAGGAAACATGTTAATTAATAGTTGAACAAATAATAAATAAAACTATATAAAACGAACTAAAAAAGTAACAATTAATATGTCAAAATGAACTACAATATTAACATGAAAAAACTTAAAATAACAAATGGTCATACGGCAACGAAAAACTAAATAAGGAAAGAAAAGAAAACGAGAGAAGTAGATAGTTTTATTGAGTTGAATCTCAAAGTTAATAATTTTGTTATAAAATTTTAATGTGATGAGATGAAGCATAATATTTCTTATTGAAGAAGTTCTTTCAAGAATATTATTACTCGAAGAACATAAATAGCTATACTAAAGTGTAAATCGTGTATGTTATTTAATAATTTTGATCTTCAAAGAAGTCCATGGTTATAAATGGCATTGTGACTATTATCTATATTACCAGGGAATCGTAGTACTGACAACTTAGATATGAATATTTTAATATATAAGTAAATATACGTAATCAAAGTTAAAGTTAGTTCATATGATAGATAATATCAGTATAATTAGATTCATGTAGACAGGTAAAGGGCAAATACTTTCTACCTGCTTCACAGCTATGTAACATGCAAAGATGAAGTCGTATATTCTTGAACCTCAGTAGATATAGGCTTGAAGAGGACAAAGTCTAACTCGCATCTACCAAAACTCTATTATTATTATTAAGTAAAACAAAGAACATCACAGAGAAAAAAAGATACTTAACAAGCTTATATCTAAGAAGGAATCAATCTTAACTAGTGTTGTAAAAAAAAAATCTTTTTTTTTTTTCACACAGCAAGTATTTAATGCTTTACATTACAGATAATCAATGTAATCAGCAGGATTGAAGTTAAGCTTTCACACATTCATCCTTCATTTACTATTCCTTTATTTTCCTGCAGCTTTACGAGGCAAATGATGGGATTATGTATGCATTCACTGCCACATTGCTATACTTCCTATATCTTCACCCTGACAAACATAAGTAATTAACTAAAGACATATGGACTGAAGTTATGTGGTATAGTTTGTAATAAAATACTAATAAACCTCCAGGAAACTGAAGAAATATTTTGAATCATAGGAAGAATTTAAGTTCCTAGAGATAATACAACTTGAAAGACATCTTTACTGTAAACTGAAAAACTATGAATTCTTACCGAAATATGCCCTCATCCTGAATATACAATGTGTTAATTTCTAATTACCGTATTATTCAAGGAAGATATCCATTTTTTATCATAATTACCATGAGTAAAAATCAAATATCTTTAGCTCAGAATCCTAGGAAATAACCTACTTCTATTCAAGGGCATTGCGTTTGCTATTACATTATTTTTCACTATAAAAACTCGAGGTCATTGCTCCCTCATGCTTCGGGCTCCAAACCTCGCCCCATGTTGTGAAAATATATATTCAAAATACATCATGAAAAATCATGTAAACAAGCAACTACATACAGTAAGTATATGTTTCTTCAAATGAGCCTGTTGCAATAGGACTGTGAGAAGTATTATTTCAAAGCATATCGTAATGTTCCTTTGGGAACATCCTATATAGGTAGAGACAAAGATACACGGGGGTATGGTGTTCCCAAAGGAACATTACGTGGCGTGCGAGAGGTACCTGGATCGTTACCCGGAGCCTCCACCACGTAATGTTCCTTTGGGAACATCCTGTTGTTTGTGGAAATATAGGTAAAGACAAAGATACACGGGGTATGAGTTTTACCCATCACCAGTTTTATTATAAAACTAATATAAGTTCTTTAGATTAATAAAAAGTCTCTCCCCTACCAAAGTAATTACACAAACTGAAAATTTATAACTTTTCTGACTTCTTCTGCTTGGGTTTAAGAGAGAAGGATTTGATATAGCACCAGTCCGTCAGCAACTGTGGAACCGGATTTTGTGCCAGTCCGCAGCAACTGAGCACAGGTTCAATTAGGTAGCCCACCTGTCCGACAGCAACAGAGTGAGCAGGATAGGAAACCCTCCAGTCCGACAGCAACTGAGTGTACCAGTCCGAAGCAACTGAGTACTAGGAAAGAGGAGAGAAGTGATCACCCGGGCAAGTGATGGTTTACATTGGTGTATCGGTGTTTTATAGATCCAAATTTGCTGATGTCGCTGACTCCTTCGTATCGTTGGTAGCTCCATCGGTGGCTTCTTGATGAAACTCAAGTTGTTGTCTGCGCTGTTTACGTTTCCCTTGATTGTTTGTGTTGTAACACTCGTATCACACACGTAGTACACACTATTATCTTGTTTATATTTTGATTATGAGCGACACGTGCTGAGCACGTGGCGCGGCACTTGGAACGTTACAATATTATAACTGAGCCACGTTCCGCGGTTCTCCCGCGCTTTTTTGAAAGTAAAGTAAAAGCTATCGGAACGTAACAGCATGGGGCCATTTGCAAAATTGAATTTTAGAATAGAGTGGCAATGCTGACAACTGGGTGCTCGGGTACAGGGAACAGCCACAGTATGTTTCGATTGTGCCGAATATGTATACAGTTTGGTGCGAATACGTCGAACTGTATGGAAGTAGTAAATATTTAATTTTTAAAATTGATTGGCAACAGTGTTAACTGAGGGACCTGAAATACCTCTATGACGCGTCCCTGTACGTAAATACAAATTTTGTATTTTCTGAAATTGGTTGGCGACACTGGCAACTGCGGCGCAAGAAATACTCACATAAACTGTCCCAGTACCTAATGCACATGTTAAATTTGGTGTAATTCAATGCGGATACGTCCAATGGTAACAGATATGAAATTTAGACTTTTTAATCGTTTGGCAACCCTGACAAAACAACGGCGCCTGGAGTGCCTGTATGACCTGTCCCAGTACCTAATGAACATGTATGCCAAATTTAATGTAAATCCATGCAAACGTGTAGATTTGTATCAAAATATTTCTAAGAGTTTAATTTTAAAATAGGTTAGCAACACTGACAACTGGGGCTAGAGGTCGGATACACCCAACATTTTCTTCTATTGAATGATGTTTAAGCTAAGTTTGGGACAGATACGGTATGGAAGAATTTTTTTAAAATGATTTTTAAAAATGTTGGCAACACTGAGAACTGACAACCCGGAATATCTAACAAATACCAAAATATGTTTAATTTATGTTGTATTTCTTCTTAATTACCTATGTAAAAGTAATTCTTGCTTAAAGAGACGTTAACAGTATTACAAACTGCTGTCCTGAAAAAAACCGAGTGCTCATTTTTTTTTTCTAAAATAAATGGAAGTTTTAGAAAAAAACGAATGTTTCTTTTTCTACTTACAACATTAGTCTTAACATGGACATAGGATATCAACTCAGACATAACTCTCTACCATGAAACAACATAAACCACGGTCAAGAAGTGACTTTAAGTCAATCACGAACAATGACGTTTTATCCAACCACAGACTCAGCCCTTCAAGCCAATCACAGATGCATCTCTTGAATTAATGTTACTATGTATACATTGTATTATCTCCACTTTCTATGGTCTCTTCACCCTTACCCTGAAGACAGAACTATTACTGTTCAATCGCGGTGTTGTTCGAGTCGAGGTGTTTTGCGATGTCGCACAGTGCGGCCGATTCCAAAAAAACTGACCAAAAGTCCAAAAAAAGTAACTAGTTAGTGATTTTTTCATGTTGGGTTGGTCAGAAATGGTACATCTGTAATGGTCAGAAATTACTTATGGAAGTGTTTATTTTCTTTTACCTGTCCCAGAATAGGAGTCGCAAAGTTACCTTTGTTCGACTGTCATTGTGTTACTGAGGCAGTAAACGACGCGTGTTAAAAGTTGTATAAAAACTATAGATTGAAGCAGAACATAATTAAATTAAATGGAATCAACGTCTGAAAGTACGTAGAATATAAAAAAAGTTACCAAATAATAATTTATCAAATATAAATTATTAGTGAAACAATAATTTATTGTTTTTTATTGATTGGATACTTTAAAATAAGATATGATATTATGAAAAAGTTGCGTTGCTCCGCTGTAACACTTATTTTAAGTTATAGTCAAATGTATTTTTCAATATAAAAAAAAAAATCCTGCCCGAAGTTGCACCTCTGTTTTCTTTTATTCAGTTTTTTTTACTACATACTATATAGCCCAATGGTCACTGATTAACTGACTGACTCATCAAAATTCCGAGGCCAAACTACTGGAGATAGAAACGCCAGATTTGGTATGAGGGTACATCATCCCTAGTAGGCACAGGAAAAAATCCCAAATTTTGAGGAAGTCGCCATCTTGGATCCAAAATGACCGCTCAAAAACCCATTGTTGTATAGAATACACAGACTAAACCGCTGGGCTACTGAAGCGAAATTTGGTATGACGGTACATAATCACCAGTAGGTTAAGAAAATATTACAAAATGTATCCAAAGATGCCATCTTGGGTTCAAAATGGCGGACCCAAAAAAACAATTTCCCACACCGTTTGAGCTAGACATACGAAATGTGTATCATCACGAGTAGCTTAGGAAAATATTACAACATTTTGAAAAAGCCGCCATCTTAAATCCAAAAATGGCCGCCCAAAAATCCATTTTTCAAACCACTGAAGCTAGAGAAACGAAATTTGGTATGAAGTTAATGGGCAAACCTCCCCTATGGGGGCAAAGCGAGTGAAAGATATAAAGGGTCATATAAAAAGTCTCCGCGTTTTTTGGTACATTTTTGAAGAAAAAATTTCTTTATTGAAAATCAATTTTAATCAAGTCCATATTGACCATTATTATCTATGACCTTTTGCCATTTTTCGAGTAGCTTCACAATTCCATCGGTGTAGAACTTCTTTGGTTTTTCGTCGAAAACTTGGCCAAGTGATTTTCAGCGGCGCTTCGGTCGGCCAATTTTTTACCATCAAGAGAGTTTTGCAGAGACTGAAACAAATGGTAGTCAGACGGTGCAAGGTCCGGGCTATACGGTGCTTCGTTCAAACGGTCGAGTTGTGCACAGTACAGGACCGAATTGATGGTTTCGTCAGGTTGCCGCAGCACATAATGGACGTACTGTGCACAACTCGACCGTTTGAACGAAGCAATCCAGAAAAAGCGACCATAATTCGCCAATGCAAAGGGAGTTGTGTTCCATCATGACAATGCGCGGCCACACACATCTTTGATGACTCGGAACAAATTGACGGAACTTGGTTGGGAAGTTTTGATGCATCCACCGTATAGCCCGGACCTTGCACCGTCTGACTACCATTTGTTTCAGTCTCTGCAAAACTCTCTTGATGGTAAAAAATTGGCCGACCGAAGCGCCGCTGAAAATCACTTGGCCAAGTTTTCGACGAAAAACCAAAGAAGTTCTACACCGATGGAATTGTGAAGCTACTCGAAAAATGGCAAAAGGTCATAGATAATAATGGTCAATATGGACTTGATTAAAATTGATTTTCAATAAAGAAATTTTTTCTTCAAAAATGTACCAAAAACCGCGGAGACTTTTTATATGACCCAATATTATTAGAATGAACGACTAAATGAAAAGCGAAAGATAGAAGAATCGTGCAATGTTGTTTTTCACAAATCTAACCTCAAAAGAATAGTAATTGGAAGAAACGGAATAAGTATGTGCGTGCATGATATATATACATACGACCGGGAAATCGGGACTGTCGCCCCAAAAGGCTCTGCCACTAACTGGGAGTATACCCCTTAATTCCTCTTGCTAAGGCTTAAGGGAACCGACCGGGTTAGACGCCTAATGTCCAATCCATACGTTCACGTCGTGGGGCCTGTTAGTACCCAAGCAACTGCTTGGCGAACGAACATGGATGGGCTGCTCATCAACCTGCATTAGCAGACAGCGTGGTGAGTCAAATGTACCAAAAATGAGCACCCCTCCTTTCTTTACACATGATGGTACAAGTTAGGAAACAGCATCGGAGGACCTTACTGCCCGGAGGAAATGCAGCGGTCAGTCCTGCAGGAAGTCAGAGGATCAAAATGCCCTGGTTTGGACTATAGACTGTCAGGACACCGACACGGCAACTCGAACGCACCTATACGGGGGGACTCTCAACTGCCAGTCACTTGCGGGAGAGGACAAATTAGAAGAATTGCAGAATGAACTAACAAGGATTAAGTGGGACATCATAGGACTATCAGAAGTGTGGAGGAGGAATGAAGAACAGTTGGAACTACCGTCGGGGCACACGTTCTACATTAAAGGAACTAGAAAATGGAAAACCGACATGCGTTGGCTTTATAATTAATAAAGACCTGAAGTCACGGATCACAGAAATTGAAGGAATTTCAGATAGAATCGCACGGGTAGTAATAAAGATAAACAAGAGATACAGCATGGAAATTATACAGGTATATTCTCCAACAAAGTCAGATCCGAAGGATGAAATCGAAGACCTGTACCAGGAGATACTGAGGATTTTGGCTAGCAGCAAATCAGATTATAAAATTGGAATGGGAGACTTCAATGCGAAAGTAGGAGCCAAGCAGAGCAGTGACACGAAAGTGGGAAACTTTGAATTTGGCAAAAGAAAGAGGAAAGGAGAGAAGTTAGTGGAATTCTCAGTAGCCAACAGACTTCATTTCCAGTACATTTTTCAAGAAACCGCCGCAGAGAAAGTGCACGTGGAAAGGCCCAAATGGGAGGACTAAAAACGAAATAGATTACGTTTAATGGAATAATAGGGAAATTCTTCCAGACGTGTCTGTTCTGAACAGTTTCAAAATCTCGAGTGATCATAGGATGGTGCGATGTAAGCTGAAACTAAATACTAGACTTGAGAGAAAGAAGCTTATCAGAGGAAAATCTCCACTTTTAGATCTGGAAAATCTAGGGGAAGACAGAAAGACATTCGAAATAGAACTAAGCATCAGAATCAGAGCCTTGGAGGAGTTAGAAGATGAAGAAGACATCAATAGCAGAAATAAAATACTGACCGAGATGGTAAGATAGAGAGCCAAGAAAATAGCAGGCACTAGAAAGAAAAGAGAGAGCAAAATCTCAGAAGAAACTAAACTCTTGATGAAGAAAAGAAGGGAAATGAAAGAAGAGAAAAACTACATAAAAAGGATTGAATATTTAGAACTAAATAAAACCGTAAGGAAGAAAACAAGAGAGGATGTACGAAGATATAACGAAAATCTTGTAAGAATTACAATCGAGGAAAGGAAGAAACCAAACAGCAGCTCATGACAGGAAAAAAGCAAATAATTCCCGTTATGAGACCAGACGGGACCGTAACACGAAATAAGGAAGAAATTATAAAAAATATTTGAAAATTTCTACAGAGAATTGTACTACTACGAAGAAGAGCTAGGAAATGAGATCCTGAAGAAAATGATGTAGATGTCCCAGATGTAATGAAAGAAGTGTATAAAGTACTTCTAGGGATGAAGAACGGAGAATCGTCAGGATAAGATGAACTCACAGCAGAGATATTTAAATGGGGAGGTGAAAAGATGATAGAGGAATTTGCGAAATTATTCTCAATGTGCCTGAGAAAGAGAGAAATACCCAGAAGTTGGAATAATGCTGTTATAATTTTGTTGTACAAGAAAGGGGACAAAGAACGCGTCGAAAATTACAGACCAATTAGTTTACTGCCATTTCTATACAAAATGTTCACCAAACTTATTTTGAATCGTATTGAACGGGACTTGGATTTTAACCAGGGAAGGGAACAAGCCGGATTTCGTCGTGGATTTAGCACAATGGACCACATACAAACACTGAATGAAGTTATGGAAAGGACTAATGAATATGAACTTCCACTATGTTTGGGATTCGTATATTTTGAAAAAGCTTTCGATTCGGTCTTAACAGTACTTAAATCACTTGAACATCAAGACATCGAAAATGCGTACATCAAGCTATTGCGAAAAATTTATTCGACTGACACATCTGTTATTAGATTACATCAAGAAAGTGAAAATTTTAAAGTTGGAAAAAGGGTAAGGCAAGGAGATTCAATTTCTCCAAAACTGTTTCTGCGGTCCTGGTGAGTGTTCCAAAATTTAAACTGGGATGAAGTTGGAATTAAAATTAATGGCGAATATCTTCATCACTTACGGTTCACTGATGATATAGTCCTATTTGCTTCAAGTGCTTAAGAACTACACACCAGAATGGAAGAACTGTGTAATGAGAGTTCGAAAATAGGTCTTAAAATGAATTTCAGTAAAACAGTCATCTACAATCAACATGCTGCAAAGACGGAAATAAAGATTAGCGGAGAGACGATAGGCATAGTTGATGAGTATGTTTACCTAGGCCAGCTCAAAACATCGAATGCCAAGTTGACTGATGAAATAAATAGATGTAAAATGGCGTGGAGTTCGTTTGGAAGACTACACTTTATTTTCAAAAGCAAACTACCAATGTGTGTGAAGCGTAAAGTTTATAATCAATGTACGGCTGTGAAACTTGGACATTGAATGCACAAACAACTCAAAGATTGAGAGTCACACAAAGAGCAACGGACATATGCATACTAGGAATAATCAGGAGGGACAGGAAGACAAGTGAATGGATTCGCGCACAAACAAAGGAAGAGGATGTAATCAAGACTGCGAAGAAGATAAAGTGGAAATGTGCCGGTCACATAGCTAGACGAACAGTTGAAAGGTGGACGACTAATGAACTACATTGGATTCCTAGAGAAAAGAATCGACCGAGACGACGATCAAATGCAAGATGGGTAGATGAAATCAAGCGTTTTTCAGGAGCTACATGGATGAGGATATCAGGAGACCGAGATATGTGGAAAGAAAAGGGGGAGGCCTTCATCCAGCAGTGGATAGAAAACGGCTGAACATGATGATGATATATACATACAGAGAGGGAGAGAGAGCAGAGAGAGGCTTGTCAACTGAAGTTGTTAGTTTCCTATCGGCTCCAACTAACTGTCAGAGTTAGTCAAGAAGATGAACAAAACAATGTTTCAAGTTCAGAATGTTCGACATCAGAAGACACTGATGCATCTATAAATTTATCGCCTGACGATGAAACCGATTTTGTTAAATTCTGTTTTTAATACAATAAATTGATTTCTGGTTATAACTAATAAAAGCTATTTCTTCAATAATTAATTTTATCATAATTCCGTTATTATATAACAAAGCATTTGCAAATATATTTATTAATTATGACTCTATTTACATCCAATCAGGAGTCATTTATAAAAAAAACAACGTAATATTTCATTTTTAAAATATTTAATTTAAGCATACGCTGAAATGTTAAAATGTTGTTAAGGGGGTTAAATTTTGCAACTCTGAATTTAAATTCGTAATAAGCGACCCCCCCCCCCAAAAAAAAAACAACATGAAAATGATATACATTTTGATCGTAACATCATGATATACAGGCTGTTTTACGAGTAGGGGATGAAGGAGGCTACATTTTGCAACTCTGACTTCAGATTCGTAATCAGCGACGCCCCCCCCCCCCCAAAAAAAAAAGAAAAACCGAATACAGATTCTGAAATCATTTACTTGAGTTTTTTACTTTTGGCCAGATTTTTTGGAATCGGCCGCACTGTGTGTCATCCTGAAAAACTAAGTTCGGCTTTTCCGGAATGCAGTCGAATAAGATTTTCTGTACGTGGATAACAATATCCGTCCACATCGGGCTGGCAAACTCGCTCCCCGGACTTTAACCAGATAAAACATGCTTGGGACTCTAGGAATACGTGTTGCGGGTCACCAGCCCTCTTCAAGGTTTCTCCAGGATAAAAGGCGTCTTGTTCCAGGAATAGCACACATTGCACGAAGCGCTGCTGGACACCCTTGTTGACAGCATGCCGGAACGCTGTGCTGCATACATTGCAATGCGGAACGACCATACCATGTGCTGAGCTCTATAACCATCATCTACAGGTGGGGATTTGGGACGAGCAAGTGTACATACGCAGCTTTTGTGATGTTTGTTTTGTTTCCTTGTGCAGTAGTGTTGGATATTTATATTGTGTCAACAGATACAGTTAGAGATTTAAGGAATGTTCAATGGCGTTCAGCAGAGTAGAAGTTTGCGAATCACAAAATCCCTTAATGGTGAGTGTATATAGGGCATGACCATTTTGTTAATTTTTTTTAATTTTATTTATTTATGTATTTTTTTTTTTTTTAATTCCTCTATGTATGTGGATAATATAAACTTTTTTTAAAAAAAAATTCTTATGCCCTTAACCAAGGGTATATGACGCGTGACGTTTTATAGTTCTTCTAGGGTTCACGGAAACTTCAATTGAATTTATTTATGTACTTTCGGTTCAGCCAGGATAGAGCAGGGGAACAGATGAGAAGGTAGGGCCAGAGCCTTAAACTACCATACCGACATTAGCCTGGTGAAACTGAGAGAACCACGGAAACTTTAATTTCTCAAAAACCATAACAGTTGGGGACCGGAAATAAAAACAGTTCACTTAGCTTAAAATTTACTAATTCTAAAACTATTACAATTACTTTAAGTTAATTCCTTCATTCGTAAAGTCTGAAAATTAGTTTGACTTTGAAAATATTCAAATTTTACGCACTTTCTTTTTTTAACATCAAAGTATGTTATGGGGTAGCATATCATGCTAGGCAGAGATTAGGTTAGTTCGGGTTAGTGCAAGGATGATGTGCATTGTTTAGTAAAGCCGCATTCAGCTTAGCACAAAGTAAAAACAATCTAATGTGTGAAACAAAGCTAACTCAATGTAATAGTATGCGATCTAACAACATGAATTTTATACAAACGAACTTTATACAAACTAACGTAATGTGATGGCATGATATACAAACTAACTTAATGTGTTGTAACAGCTTTGGTGATAATGAAAGAAAGTAATAACTTCAGTGCCTTACCTTTTACCTGTTTCACGACACTTCGAATAAGTTTTACGATGAATTGAATATTAGTTTGTGATGTAAGTCGATAATGCTGTAGGTTGAACTCAACATTGGTAAGATGTGCAATTTGCAACTGGCGATGTGCAGATGTTACAGTATCATGCTTATTATTACTTCAACTTTTGTTAGAGTGGATCACAAGTGAAATTGCCTGTAATTCTAAAGCAAAGTGTATCATATATTTATCTTTGTAAAGAAAGTATGTTTAAAATAATTTCTTTAAATTACTTGTAAACAGCAGTTTAACTTTGAAGTTGTATGTTGAGAACTTTATGTGATAAACTTACCTCAGAGAAGTGAACAGCTGATCTGTTTTTCTTGCAGTCATGTAAGAAATCAATGTAGGTAACATCAAATAGATTCAACACTTTATATTTTCACAGCTATAACTAATAAAGGTTGTGACGTCAAAATACCTAGTTTTTTATTCAGCGGCGATTTTATTCATCTGCCGAAGTGAAACACTCCTTGACCAGGTGGATATCCAACTAAGTTTCGTCCCACTCATATGTGCGTAAGCCTGGGTCCGCTTAAAGAGGCCATCTTGATTAAGATCCTTTTTCAAACAATCTCGTGAGGATCCTAAACCCTGAGATATATAGAAAACGGCGTTCAGCGACTACATCTACAGAACAAAGGAGCAGATTCTCATTATAGTATTAATTCCAACAGCTCGTTGCAAGTTTTAATTCTAATGCTCCAGTTTTTAAAATGTAAAAACTCTGCACACAAAAATCATGTCTTCCAAAGGTGTAAACATGGCCATGTATTGAAAGATGCCAGTATATATATACTTAAAAACCTTAATTTTTTATACTTCGTTGTCAAGAAACGTAAACATACCATATTTATTGTAAAATTTCCAACTTTTGGACTTTTCTAATCGAATCTCTTCAATTCTTCGCCCACCTCGTCTTGTTTCGGCTCATATATCCTTCTCAAAACATTATTTACAAACACTCAAACTTTTTGTTCACATACTCCAACTTCCGCAACCACAAAGTCCTACTGGCAGAACAGCCATTCTGTATATATCCAATTTCAACTTCCTTGATATTAATCACGAGGTTAGGATCTGGACTGAATAGAAACATGCGTTGCTCGATACTAAGAGACTTGTATTTGTTCCGTGACGTCGCTTTAGGTTGTTATATATGCACCCCAGTACTGAAACTTACTTTTTAATATCAATGAGCAGGTGACTGTTTTACTGTATTCCGGTTTCTTTCGTATTTGTCTCAAGGCGAAAACCCGGACCAACGTAGATATATTTCTAGTAAATCTACATTAGTGATCTCCAGTTATTTCATCTATGTATACACTTTGACGTGTTAGGAAGATGGCACTGAAAACGGTGTAATATGCTGGGAGTAACGAGATTCCGAGGCAATTATTACAGTCAAAACTTATAGCTTATTGTTATTCACCGGAACAATTACTGTGGTTTCCCATTCCTTTAGAAGCCCCTCCTTTCTCCATCTGGCATCATTATCAATTTATGCAGTTCGTTGACTAATGTCGTTCCTCCCGTTTTAATTAATTCGGTTGGGATATTGTCAACTGCTGATGATTTGAAAATTTTTCAATTTCTTTATTGCAATTTCTACCTCGCTAGATTCGGGTATTCACAGTTCTGGAGTATAGATTTAAAATTCCTCTGTTCCCCAGTATGTACACTAAGAAGCTTGTCGAAATAACTTTTCCACAATCGAGAATTGTAACCGGAAAAAATCTTGATGTTTAAATTTTAATCATCTCTAGCCTAGCCTGGTATCCTTTTCTTAATGAGTCTACCTCTTTGTATAGATTTCTTATGTTATTTGCCTAATCGTTTTCCTCTTATCTCCTGAATTTTCTGCGTCAGATATTTTGCTTTTTTGTTTCTCAACTCTCGTGTGGCGTTAACCTTTTGCTTTACTGTAGTTACTTGCAGTTGCTTTGATTTTATTGCTTCGCCATTGCTGCCTGTTTTCGTTCCTTATGAAGCTTCAGGCATCCTTCAGTAATCAAAGATTTGTTTTTCTTCTGTTTCGTCTCACCTACACATTCTTTCTCTGCGTCCTTCAGCGTGTCACGAATTGTCTCCCATATCATTTTTCACATCAATTTCATTATTTATACCATCTTTATTATTACATTATGTAATTATAAATCGCAAGAAAATTACCACCAGATAGAAAAACAAGCAAGGAACATTAACATACAATAGAGTTATCACCTTTTCATTTCCAGATTCCCGGATAGATTTAAAATTCTACTCACGGAGAACTTGGGAGGGATTCTTTGCATAAGAGACTTAAATGGAATTATCTTTCAGTAATGTATTTCACCTTGTAAAATCCAGCGAGTTTTAATGAGAAAGTGCTACCAATTTTAGAATAAAATTCAAAAACGAATAATTTACGAAGGTAATTGTTTACTTAACCTGTCTTCAAAGAAAACAATAAAATGTAGTTCAAGTAATGTCAGAAAAATTCTCATGTTTCAACTCCCGAACTTGCGGCATCATAAAATTGAATACTTCTAAGTACAGTACAGTAGAGGTGGTTCGAAGAAAATGTCTTTCTTTTTCAGGACGCTATAGTGCGGAAAAGCGGCCCATGGTGCTAATAAGAAGAAAAAATAAAATTAAAATCGGTTAAAATCTTTCGATCGCGCATCATCTTTGAAAATCAGGAAAATTTTGAAAATTGAGCTGCTTTCGTCTTTTTTAAAAAAATTATCAAACAAAGTTTGAACGAAGTGCTATAAATTTTGAAATATAGACATGAATGAGATGAACTAAAATAAGTATCAATGATTTTTTTTATCATAGTTTACTGGTCGTGTTTTGCGACAACTTTTTACCAATAAAATGTGAATTCTCATAACAGGAATCAATTGTCATACAATTGCTTCTTCACAAAATACATATTTTTCCTAATATATAAATTACAAGCTGAAATTCGATTAATTATGTACTCTGATGTTCTCATTCTTCGAGTTCCACCCACATCCTTCCAAACCAATAAGCTTATAAGTTTGTTTGAAAAACTTAGTAGTAGATGTTCACAGCTATTTACAAGTTAAGATACGTTGTTCTCACTCTTTCAATATAGTACTTGTAACTTTAATTTCTGACTTATGTATTACTGACCTTGACAGTAGAGAGGTTCTGATGTGTGCAACTCTGAAGTGAGCTCCGCAAACTTTACGCGAATCTTCTGACACTAATTTGACACATTGCTCAACTGCCTTAGCATGCCAAAGGAAACCTTTTATTTGGCACTATTTTAGATTAGGTTTGTGATTTAATGTCATCATCACCGATTTTCTGTAATCTAGATGTAGTATCTTCAAAGTATGTTTGATATTTTTTTTAAAAGATGAAAGAAGCTCAATTTTTAAAATTTTCCTAATCTTCAAAGATGATGCGCGACCGAAAGAGTTTAACCGATTTTAATTTTCTTTTTTCTTCTTCTTCTTAGCACCATGAGTAACTTTTTCGCACTATGGAGTCTTGAAAAAGCAAGATTATTATTTTTCGAACCACCCCATTATACAATATTATGAGGCATTCGAACTTAACTAAGTAGATCTAAATACATTCGCTATTGCCTCCTTTTATTGACTAATGATATATTCTATAGATTCAAGTATATTATACACAAAAGCCATAGTCTTACCTGCCTATAAGATTTAGCGATACCATTTGATCTATTAGATAACGTACAGATTTTTTCATTAAAATCGTAGTGCAACTCTTAATAAATGTGCAACTTTACCAATGTAAATAGCTTATTCTAAATTGTTCCAAAGCGGCTCAATTCACAATCAACCGTGAACGATGCCTCGTATACAGCGTGTGTAGTGGAGGGTTAAAGAAACTAAATTTGGAAATATGATAAAAATGTCACTGTCAGCCACTTCTCACAGAATAAAAAATGAGGTTTGTACAAGAAAGCTAATTCCGGACTTTTTTAACTTTCCAATCCGGACAAGTTTCTTAATTCCGGGACGGGTGGTAGCCCTAACATAGAACAAACTCGCCGAACCGGCTTGCACAGCATCCGTAACGTGACTTACGAATCTTAAAGGAGTACCGTCGGATTAGAAAGACCCTTATGTATTAAGAACCAGTAAACTTATTTCAAAAATAGCTTTCCAATTTTTATTTAAACGAAATTATATAATGTTGTGTTGCTTAAGATGTTTTAGCACTTTCCTCAACAGCGAATTTGCGTTGTAGCAAAACATCAGTTTCTTTCCAATAGAATAGAATAGAATCATCTTTATTATAGTGGGCGTGTTTCGGCCTCGGGGGCCGCTCTTACAACCAACCCATATTACAATGTTAACTTATATTTGGCACTTCAGTTACTATTAGTGATTTTGAACACGGCACTTAAATAAAATACACTGGAATATGGTAATGAGGCGGGACCAAAGACATTGTTTCCGATACTTGATTTCTTGAGATATAGTAAAGCAGCTGTAACGAATCGGTACAAATTTTTAATCGAACTCACAGAGCAGTGTTCCAGATAACGAAATCGTCCTCTGCGCTGCTGACATTATTTTCGTTAGTTTATCTACTGGAGGTGGAGACATTACACGTCCTAATTTGTTTGATCTTTAATGACGCGAACTTAGTACTTAAAAATCATTGTTTGGAACTGTTCCCGAGTTCACAGACACTGTGACATCATTTAAATACACCAATTTCTTTTTCAAAAGAAGGATGAACACACGATCTAGAAAACAACCTTTGTACCATTTCAGATTTTCAGTAAACAAAATTTAGCCGCAGTAATATTTGTTCTTGTGGAGGATATAGCAAGACTCGATTTTTACAGGCTTCACGTTCATGTTCATTTCTTCCACCCCTTATTCAAATAGTACTGAATATATCTTTCACTGGATCTGTGGGGAAATTCCATGAAAGAACGTAAAAAATAGACATTTACTCAGGCGCCATAGATATATAAATTCAAATGCAATTACTTAGAAGTTACCCCTTTCCCCACTGCAGTATTACTGTTCAATAAGAGCTTCCACTAATTCTTTGGCTATGCCCTTTAAGGAACCCTGTTTTAATTCTATTTGGATTCTTTTGAATGTCCTGTTTCAGCCACTGTAACCTTTTATTCGCTCATGAACAGAACTTTAGTGAATGACATTTTGCCGAAGATTCCGAGTTCCAAAATTTAAACGATTTCTTTTTACCGTGTCGTTAACTGTTTTGGTGTTTCAGAACAAAAATATTTACTATTATTTTGTATAGTTCCCCACGCTAAGATAAAGGCATCGTCAAATATATTCTGTGCCAACTTCAGAACCAAGCCACGAGGCTAACTTCCAGTTATTCTCTCGACTTATGATAGAAATGATATTATTTTAAGAAATCAAACGTCAACGGAGATGAAGTTCAAACAAAATGACTCAATAATAATAATCATGAAAATAAAAACAAACTCATTATGGTTATCCATTTGTTAATAACTTCAAAGGCGAACACATTATTTCTTCAGAAAGTTTATTAAAGCATTTAAGTGTAACATTTCCAACACTACAATATAAGAAACGATGACAATGACTTATTCATATCGCTTTAATTTTGAGGTGGTCGGCATGCCCCACGTATAACGACATAATTAGATCATACGATGCCAAACAAAGTATACTTTACTTCACCATGTAATATTGACCCCCCCCCCCCCACTAAAAATGAACAGGAACTATAACACTGAATATGCCACTTTAAGGTTGGAGGTTATCAGTATGTGCCAACTACAACATTCGGTACCAATTTTCTGTCTCGCAGCTTCCAGACTTCACTGAATAATATAAAATTTTATCGAAAAAGAAAAGAAACTGACCTGCAAAAATGACTAGTATGCTTAAATACTCCTTTAATTTTGAATACGACCTAGATACTAACTATTGCATTCTTACAGTTACAACACCCTCGTTTTGAATCTTTGGTGTTGCATATTCGTGAGTTCACTAAACAACACGGAATTTTTACATAGATAGCAAAATAAACTAAACAAATATTGACCAATAAATGCCAATACAACAATATGATTATGTTCATACAGTTCCAAAGCAATTTGTTTATTTGTTCTTTTCCTTTCCAGCTACTTTACTTCACAAATTAACATATAATAATAATAATAATAAACACCTGATAAGGAATGTAGGGTGCTCACATGGCTTGGAATCAACGAGAACTTTTTTACAAATATTTTTCAGAAAATGTGGTGCTCATGCCTATCTCAACCTCCACTTTTTGAATTCTTTTCAGACGTTGTGATCAATAGCGTCATTAATTCGAAATACAGCAACACACCTTGTCACTGAAAATACAGTATATGTGGCTTCAATTATTATTTGTTGTAGATTTTTCTTACACTTTACAACTGGCGAAAATAATTAAGTGCCAACTACAACGGTATAGGCGTATACATCCGGTTACAAAAGAATGTGTTTTGGAGTTTGAAGCTTGGTTTGCAGTTTCTTTACTTCATCAAATAACATGAAATTCGCAAAATGAAAAAGAAATAGAAAATAATGATTTACTCTGTTTTGACTTTTGGAAGAGGTCGGTATACACCAACTACAACAGCGTGATCACGTTCGTAGGGTTCTAATGTAATTTGTTCTTCAGGTTTGAATCTTTCAGCTTGCAACTTCTTTACTTCTCCTGCAAATACTGCCTCAGGTTGAGCTACAGAATCGACGCAATTTGCCTGCGGAAACAAACTGAAATGAATATTTGACGTCCGGGAAAAAATAACAACAAATCTACATTACGAAGTAGGATGATAAAACTTAACAGCTGAAAATAAATACAGTAAAAACAGGCAAAAATTCAGTTCCATTATAAGTTTTGGATAGACAAACCGAGGAATGGTAGTTTCTTTATCAGTTACACAAATAATACACAGCCATAAATCTACGTATAGTTTAACCTAAAATTTTCGAAAACATTAGCAATTAGTAAAAGCTACAAGGAACTATTCTGATACATAAACACATGGTATTAATTACGGAGAGTCAATATTACAAATCACTTTTAGAGAAGCTTCTGATGCTTTAATTTCATGGTATTGCATCGTTATTCACTTATCAAGCTATTCTAATCTTGGATCTAAACGGACCCATATAACCCCCAAAATGTTAAAAAACAAAAACAACTGAATTCGTTGCAACCTGCCCTATTATTTTATCTGTTTAATCTTTTAGCATCTCAACATTCATTAGACACACTTGTTCTGACACTTTGGCTACTTTTCGTCCGACCCTTACTTACCTTTTACATTGTACCCTTTGTCCTGCTTTCTAAATTGACGAAACACAAAATGTAACCCCCGCATCGACTTTCCAATTGTCTCATCCCTACAGAAAAGCACCCTTCCGAAACTTTCCGTCTTAGCATCCTGAAAATTCCCAATCAAATCACCCATCACGGTTTCTAGATGGGAACAGACTTGTATTTCTGTCCTGGCGTCCAAATATAATGAAGATCTAAATTGCATATAACATTCGTATGTGCTAATTTCTTTCAACTTTTCTCTTTTAGCTTTTGTTACATAGGCCCGACTTTTTTTTTTTTTTTTTTCACTTACACTTGAATGTACGACAGAATCAATTTCTACTTTCATTGACTTTCTTACAGTCTCATGTTCAAGCGTTGTCTAATCGCGACTCTTAATAATTTCTACTGTACACCAAGATTCCTCACACTCATGGCCTAGAAGCGTTAATTTTTTTCAACTAGAAACCCAAATCTTATACCCTAACCACACAAATATTATTTCTAAATTTAAACAGCCTAGTTTTAACCTGCAATAATTTCTTTTCCGACAATCTTCACAAACCAAATACAGCCGTAAAAACGAAAATGCCATCCTGGACAAGCTTGAACACGATCTTCTATAAATGCAAATCCTAACATCTCTAATTTGAATGATCCCGGTTGATAGACGACATATTTCCCCATTTAGCCACAGAGTGTAGCTACCTTAATCCATGCTTACAACAAATGAGCAAGTTTCGTTTATTTGAGTTCACTTAGTCTACCTAGAAAACAACAGGCTCACTACTTTCGTTCACATAAAACTATCTAACTACACGCAACACTTACATTCATCTAGTTTCGATCTTTACCACATCAAAATAGTTCTTTACCACATCAAATATATCTTTCTCTCTTGGCTTCTAAATTCCACTACTTCTGCTACGAACACTAAACTAACAAAAAAAAATCAAACAAATTTTGTGTTTTCACTTCACATTCTCCTATGAAGTTCTGACACCAGATCAGCATGTTCGCCAAAGTCGAGATTAGTTTTTCACCACCCTAACATCATAAACATTTTAGTTTACATTAATCTTTCTTCCCATTTCTGGCTTCACCCTGAATAACCTTATTAACCTATTAAAATTTGATTTTCACTAACTTATAGAAATGGTATACCCTGTACGATAAGCATGCACCGTGAATGACACCGTGAGTTGCACTACACATATACTCGACCTACTGTACGAAAAGAAGTGGGATTATCATCAGCCCATGGTCGACCGTTTTTACCTCCCAAGACGCCCAGGAGTACCAAGGATACTAAAGTACTCAATTTGATATAAGGCTAAATGCATCTCAGAGCGCATGACATGGGAGCACTGAAGAAAAGTCCCCAGTGTACCGGCCGGAATTTGAAAGAGACTCATAATACGTTACATATAACATTTATATTCAATATTTGCACATGTCCCCATAAGCATCTAATACTATAGCTTAATGGTGAGCTACTACAGTCTGAATTATTTTACGTCATTACGTGGAAATAATTAAATTTAGATTCGCAACTAGTAGTATTTTAGATCTTTAGATAAATTTTATTTTGTATGGGCCACTTTAGTAACTATGGACTTCGGCCCGCTTCGATGATATGAATGTAATGCTTGTTACAATCCACGCCAGGCGAAATTCCAACCCACACCTCGTGGACGGCGACCTAGCGCCCTAGTTCACACGATTACCATGGTCGGCTAGATCTTTAGAGTTTAAAGAAACCACCCCTCCATTTACACAATGTTGGTAGAGCCCTTATACGCTTGAAGTGCGCAATCCACAGACAAGCGTTCCTGTTATCACTCATGTTACGTTAACTTGGTGAAAATACTACTTTAAAAGTTGGTTATTTATATTCAGGGTGGGGTCGAACTTCTGGGATAATAGGGCACTCTGAGTGCTTACATGTGTTCTGGAGGTCTAGGTTTATACATTTAATTTCGGTATAAGTTAGTAACTGGCTAAGATATCTGTTCCACAAGCTACACATATAATTGACATGCTGTGAAGAGTTATGTGGTCAAATGGAGTAAATGATTCCATACTTTGGCACGTCATGTCTCCGAATGGACATTTCCGTTTTCACCGTCCTTATATATTTAACAACTTGACTGTGTACATCAGATTAAAAAATATATCATGCTTTTATTTTTAAATTTCAGCTCTACGGTTGCTCGTTACGTAGAAATGTAGCATGAAATGTTGAGGAATTCCACCTCCTACATCATTCAACAAAACTCGTCTTCTGATTGGTTTGACGTAATCAATTTGTAGTAGTTCAATAGATATATGTCTCTCACTGTGTACGTTTCTTTTGAAAAAAAAAAGAATATTCACATCATCACTTAACGAAATAATTAATATATACCATGAAACAACAGTCAACACACTTGAACAAGTTAAAACAGCAAATAGGCCCTACCTGTTTTTATTAACAGAAATGTCTGAAATGAATGACATAGTACTGTCTCATTTTGCAAGGCTTCTTATCGCTATTTTATGTCGTGTCTGACGTGCTCTCAATGTGGCGTAAATCGTTAACGTGAATATTTTTCAATCTTTTTTTTTTTTCCCACCAAAAGGTGATCGAAATCCCTATTGAGAAACATGTTTGTTTTTACTTCTACGAAACAGAATAGTAACTTCAATGCAATAGTTTCAACTTAAATTTTTGTTTCTTACAACCTTTCTTTTCTCTATCGGTATATTAAAAACATCGAGCTCTAGGTAACGATACTGGAGTAACTGCTTACTGTCGAAAGATAAACGCCAGAGCAAATTTTTGAAGAGTACAGGAAACACAATCAAAGTCACATTTTGAAAGTTGTGAGAAAACACATTTTAAGGTGTAAGCACTTCAATTTCAATTTATTTTTGGTCCTCTCGCACATTATCGGCCTACACCAAAGTGCCTAAAGGCCAAAAATAAATATAAATTTAAGTGCTTACTCTTTAAAATGTGTGTTTTCTCACAACTTTCAAAATGTGGCTTTTTCCTCTGTACTCTTCTTTTAACCTCCTATGTCTACTTCCAGTCTAATCCAATACGAACAAAATTTTCAGTTCTCAGTTTTATACGTTTCTTATCGCTGTGCTTTTGATGTCAGCCTTAATTTCTGAGTTATTCATACAATAGTATACCATACTCTGCATATAATAAAAAATACTGCAAATAATATTTACGTTTCTTGCCAGAATTAAGACATAAATAGAAAACGGCCGCACAGCGATATCAAGCATAAAAAAACTGATTTAGAACAGAAAATTTGGTTCATATTGGTATAGACTGGAAGTGGACAAACGAGATTAAGTGTCCTCTCGACTCCCTGGCTTCATATATTCATGAAATTTTCAATAGCAGCAGCCATTCCAGTATCGCTTTTAGACAGAGGTCATTGGGTAAAACCTTGTTATTCACGAGAGCGTCTCGCCGTTCAAACTCCTTGACAGAGTTCAGCAGATAGCTAATAGAGGACAGTGCCACTGCGGGAGGGGGGGGGGGGGAAGACGCGAAATTTACATCAATTAGTGATAAATTTACCGCAAGTTGGAAAAGTTCATATTTCTCATGTTTGTTCTTTCTTTATCTATAATTTGTTTTGTGCGCTCAAAATTCATTGAAACGCGTTATCACATCATATCAATATGCACGGCAGTGCATGCAGAGAAGTTCTCCGTCACAAAATGTCAGCACTGCCAGAAGCATGTTATACAGGAAGGAACAAGAGTTTTTGGCGAAATCGGCGATTTCAAGGCCCCGTAACAAAACAAATGTTAAAGATAGGAATATGAGCTTTCAAAGTTAAGGAGATATGGCAAATATGTGCTGGTGTGCAAAATTTTATATTCGTAGCTTGAAGCATATTCGAGTCGTGGTCCTCTGAAATTGCATATTTTAGGCTAACTGACTCATTCACTCACTCACTCACTCATCATACTGTTTAGGGTGTTCGAGATAAGCTAGAAACATGAAATTTGGCATAAAGATGGAGGATGATAAGTAGGTAAAGGAAAAATTCCGAAATTTTGAAAAAGTCGCCATTTTTTATTCAAAATGGCCGCCAAACGTAAAATTTCAAAGAATACACAGCCTAAACGATTGAAGCTAGAAGAACGAAATTTGGTATGAAGGTATCACCGCTAGCAGGTTAAGAAAATATTACAAAATCTTGAAAAAGTTGCCATCTTGGATCCAAAATGGCCACCAAAACGAAATTTCCATAGAATACACAGCCTAAACGGCTGGAGTTAGAATAACGAAATTTGGTATGATAGTACATCATTATTAGTCGGTTAGAAAAGTATTACAAAGTGTCTCCAAAGACGCCATCTTGGATCCAAAATGGCCGCCAAAATGAAATTTCCATAGAATACACAACGTAAACGGCTGAAGCTAGACAAACGAAATACAGTATGACGGTACATTATCATTAGTAGGTTACGAAAATGTTAGTGTCTCCAAAGACACAATCTTGGAACCAAAACAGCGGACCTCATAATCCATTTTCCACACCGTTTGAGCTAGAGATACGAAATTTGACATACATGTGTATTATCAGGAGTAGTTAGGAAAATATTACAACATTTTGAAAACGTCGCCATCTTGGATTCAAAATGGCATCCCCAAAACCATTTTCCGCACCGTTCGAGATAGAGAAATTAAATATATGAAGGTGTAACATCACGATTAGGCCACGACAATATAAGAAAACGTTAAAAAATTCGCCATCTTTAATCCAAAATGGCCGCCCGAAGCCTATTTTCCAAACCACTGAAGTTAGAGAAACGAAATTTGGTTTGAAAGTGTCCCATCACGAGTAGGTTACAGGGGCGAAGTCTCCGGCGGTATGGAGGAATATCGGCATCATGGAGGCCAACATCCGGAGAGTCTGGTTACGATAAAGGGGCGCAGCGAAGCGAGTATACATATATCGTCATCGGAACTGCAATACTCCCTATGTGGATTTTTTTTTTAACTTTTCATGTTTTGGTACCAGTTTATAGTTCTGTGTACTGTGCATACGGTAGAAAACATCATGTAGAAACAACTTTTACTAAAAGATATAGCAGATTTTCAGCACCTAAATTGTATTCCAGACTTTAGTCCAGAAACCGGTTTCTTGTCCTTCATCAAAAATTCATAGTTTGCCACATAAGTGTATTGCAGTTCCTACAACGATATTATACACATAGAAAAAGCTGTGAAATCCGAGCAAAACACCAGAGGTGCAAAAAGTTCAGCCAACTTCTTCAGCCCTAAAATGTGGTGAAATGGAAGCCAAGTTCCTCGGCGACAGCATATAAGAGGAACACTGGAAGTTGACGTGAGGTGGCAAGGTTCATGATCTTCAAACCATAAGGCTCTAAACCCACCACGCCCACGTCATATTCCAGTGTTCCTGCGTGTCTCACAAAGTTTTGCGCGTCACAAAACGTCATCACTGCCAGACACATGTTATACAGGAACAAGAGTTTTTGGCGAAATCGGCGATTTCGAGGCCCCGTAAGAAAAAAGTTGTTAAAGATAGGAATATGAGCTTTCAAAGTTAAGGAGACATGGTAAATATGTGCAGGTGTACAAAATTTCATATTCGTAACTTGACGCATATTCGAGTTGTGGACCCCTGAAATTGCGTATTTTAGGCTTACTGATTCATACACTCACTCATATTGTTTAGGGTGTTCGGGATAAGCTAGAAACATGAATTTTGACATGAAGGTGGAGGATGATAAATAGGCTAAGGAAAAAAAAAAATCCATCATTTTGAAAAGTCGCCAACTTGTATTTATAATGACCCCAAAACGTAAAATTTCATAGAATACACAGCCTAAATGGCTGAAGCTAGAAAACCGAAATTCGGTGTGAAGGTATATCATCTTTAGTAGGTTAACGAAATATTACAAAATCTTGAAAAAGTTGTCACCTTGGATCCAAAATAGCCCCAAAAGGAAATGTCCATAGAATACATGGTCTAAACGGCTGGAGCTAGAACAACGAAATATAGAATGACGGTACATATCATTAGTAGGTTAGGAAGATATTACAAAATGTCTCCAAAGACACAATCTTGGAACCAAAATGGTGGACCTCATAATCCATTTTCCACATGGCATAAATGTGTATTATCAAGAATAGTTTGGATTCAAAATGGCAACCCAAAAACCATTTTCCACACCGAGATCGACAAATGCAATTTGGTATGAAGGTGTACCATCACGATTAGGTCACGCCAATATCAGATAATGTTAAAAATGTCTCCATCTTTAATCCAAAATGGCCACCCAAAACCCATTTTCCAAACCACTGAAGCTAGAGAAACGAAATTTGGTATGAAGGTGTACCATCACGAGTAGGTTACAATAAATGGGGCAAACCATCGGGGGTATGGGGAAGATCTGCACCATGGGGCGCAGTCCCCCGGAGAGTCTGGCTGTGATAAAGGGAGCGCAGTCCCCCCAAACACCACAAGTTGTGAGTGCAACAACCCGCCACGGGATACTGGAGGCAGTGCCTCCAGCGAAGCAAGTATATATATTACACACTTACAAAAAGCTGTGAAATCCGAGCAAAAACACCAGAGGTGCAAAAAGTTCAGCCAAGTTCTTCACACCTAAAAAGCGGTGAAATGGGGGACGGATGAGCCAAGCTTCTTGGCGACAGCAGTAAGAAGAACACTGGAACTTGGTGCGAGGTGGCCAGTAAGTAATAACCACGACAAAGTACTACAATGTGTGAATTGAAGGGGAAAAAAAATTCTTAGATAGGGTGATAGCGAAGAGAAGAAAAAAAACAGATGTCTACTTAGGTCAGAAGTAATGAGAAATACCTATAGTAAACTAAATATAAGAGCCAAAACATTAAAATACAAATAACTAAAAAAAATGCACTTACCTTAATAGAGATTACAAAATGTCCTCCATTTTTCAAAAAATATTCTGAATTTATTACCAGAATTCTAGCTTGATCTGGTTGCGCAACGTCGGCAAACACTGTGTCGACCATGCCGACTAGCATTCGGTACTTATGTGGATGTCGTGCATCTTCAATAATGGGAATGATATTAGTCCTCTTTTTCGCTACATTAAGAAGGTCTCTCCCTGAACGATGTGAAAATTCTACTGCGTATACTAAACCTTCCTGAAAACATAAAGTTTAATCTCAACAGTATAGTAGTACTTACATTTTCTTCCTAATAAATTTACATGCGGATTTACTACACGAAATGCACTACACAAACTCCAAATTGCTACAATACCATTATATTGATTCTGCAAAATAATACACTGAATACAAACTATAGTTCTGGCGTTCACATAAACGGCATGTTTTCTGTTCGTATCCTTTTCCTTCTCCAATTTCTAACCATACAATTTACAACTGTTGGTCAAATTTATATATCTCTCTCTCTAAGTTCTGTGGAACTACAATTTATGAAGTCAAACTGCCAGAAAGGCTTTCAGTTGGGTATTTTGTAGCTAGAGCAACAAAATCTCATTGCCGTATTTTCTGGCTTTCGTGAGCAGCAGTCGTTTTGGTTTCATTTCAAGCAACTTCTCACTTTCATCCTCATGAGACACCACTCAAAATCTCTGATGACGGACCGTGAAACTGGAACCCTGCGAACGAGAAGTAAAGATTGGTTGTTTTGTTAGTCGGGAATTCTTTTCGTATCTAGAAGTTATCCGGAAGATGGAAAAGATAATAAAACGAAGCCGGCCGCTAACTGAGAGAATATCTACACTACTTTTAAACAAGAAATAACGGAAAGGATAAGTTCCAGTCTAACTTTCACTTTGTCGTGTCATTGCCAAATTAAAATGTAAAAATAAAATTCAACTATTGAAAGAACAAACAAACATTTTATATGATGTAGCAATGAAACTTTCCATGAGCACGTTAGCTTTCCTCAAATGAAAATATTTTCATTTTACATGGTTCAAATCATTCATCCTCAATATTTCGAATGGTATGGGCAACCTACCTACCATTAGAATGTTAATTAAATCGAGCCGTTTTCTTCCTGCAAGAGGTGGGAGAGCGAACAATAAATCATATTTCAAAGAAGGTGCTTTTCTTTTTCAAGCAATTTCCCTTGCCAAATAGTTCTATATTTCACTTTCATAATATACTATTTTAAGTATGATCATTTTACTATATAATGGTATTGTAGGCTATTTACAGTACTTTCAACATGGTCGTTTCAGGAAAGAAGAATCACTTGTGAATTATGTATTTATTCCGGTTTCTGTAATTTGCACTATATATTTAACAACACCAATAAGATAGAGGATTTTAGAAGAAAACGACACTGCCTTTAATTAAATTACCAATCCAGCATTTGCCTAATGTATTCAAGGGAAAAGCTGTCAGGATCGAAGGCACCAGAAATCAAGCTCGGATTCTCCCTATTACAAGGCAAACACTCTACCGACTGCTCTACCTGATTGGTAAAGTCAGCTTTAAAAGAAAGATATTAAATAAGAATAGCATGTATAATCATGACACATGTAGTGGAACATAAATACGAATATTTTTGCACAAATTTGAATCCCATTGTTTTTGAGGCGAAAATTCAACCAAAATCGGAATACCTGAATTTGTTTTGTACTAAGCTCTAAGATAGCAAAGGTAAGTAGGTATCACTGAAGTATATTTATGAAGGCATTTAGGAAATGTCAAATTGAACGTTCTATCACATTCTACAGGTAAGCGTGAGTGAACCATTATAAGCACCACGGTCTGTGCGCTTGTATTACATATCTGCAAGTTTGTAAGAGATCGCAATAGGTGTGAGTTCTCCCATACGTAGAAACTGATAATGATACGTTAGTAATATTAATGTAGATCGTTACCTAGCAACGCGGTTACCCATTGAAACCACACTTGGATAGTAGGACATCGCACACAAGTGGAATAACAAAGGTTCAGACGCACTATATCAACCTCTGTCGTGATGGGTGGATGCTTTAATGATGCCAGGGATTACAATAGGCGGCGGTAGCTAAGGACAATGCATCTAAATCATGCAAAATTAGGAGTGAAATTTCTTCGCAAATAAATTTTACGTGTGTAATATAGTTTAGTCTAAAGGTGCTGAAGCTTTCAACGTTACAATGTAAAATATTAATTACAAACCAAATAGTAATTTGAATTTCATATTCTGTACATGTAAACGCTGGAACTAGGGATACTGATCTGTAATAAATTGCTTATCAATTACAGGAGCAAAAATACTCTTTGCCCATTGCTATCTGTTGTGTAAAATAAAATCGGGAAACCAATACAAGAAGGCTTTCTTTCTAAGTAAAAAAAAAAAAAAATCTGCTAGATGTACCACAGTTTTGCTGCAAGAGTGTTTGAAAAAATCTGCCCCCTCAAAACTGTTTGATACGAAACCTGAAACGAAAGTGACCATATGAGTCACAGTCTAAAATTCAAGATTAGTACTACAAAATGTGATTAAAAAGCACTAGTAATATAAACACTAACGTTTTTTTTAAAATGTACATTCTTAAGACACGCCAAAAGAATTAAAGAGACGGAAAATTACAACACCTGAAGAAAAATAAATATAACTTCATACATAAAATTTTGAGCCGGGTAATTTTATATGTCGATTATTTAACAACATAAAATGAAACTACCCTGCTATTTAATGGTTACGTATGAAACGGGCTTTGTTACTTTGACATAAATCTTTATATTTTGCAATCTCAAGTATGCTTTTATTTTCAACTATTTCTGTGCTCAACCTTCCTTTCATTTTCTACTTAGACTTTACACACTTTCTACATAATTTCATGAGGTGTACACCCATTTTGCATCAAAATAGTTTCTCTGTATTGTACTTTTGGCAAGGCTTAGATAGTCCGAATGTGCATGCTGGTGCTACTCGATATCGTACTACGTCACAACCCCTGCAATTGATTTCCAGGAAGCGGACAACCCTGTAACCCAGCGAGCGAGCGCTCTCATTTGTAGTGGATGAGGCGACGTTGCCCTGTGTTCCAGGTAACTTCTGACTTCAAATTGAGGATAAAAGGAGCAATGTATGAAAATAAAAATGTCACTTTCTTATTGATATTTATAGACTGAGTACACACTTTCACTAAATTTCGATATAACTTCACGATAGATAAATCACATTTTCTTCCCGTACGATGCATTTCAGCATCAATGCACATCTATACTTTTATGTATGATATAATTTGGTACTAATGCACATTATATACTCCATTTGGCACTAATGAGCATTATGTAGCAGGGGTGTTCGGTATTCAGATTGTCATACCGACTTTCGGTGTTTTGGATACCGACAATTATCTATATACCGAAATACCGATAGACCGAACGATATCAATATACCGAAATACCGAATAATATTGAAATACCGAACAATATCAAAATACCGAAAAACAATGATATTGAGCGATATGGAAATACTCATGGACGTATGTATTTAGGGACCCCCACCCCGAAATGCGGTTAATATGCAAAAAATATATAATCTTAGGTGTATCTATATTTAGGGTTATAATTCCTTTTTTCACAAGAACCTTGTGTTAGGTAAACATTGAAATTAATACAGAAAAATTGACAAACGCCACGACCGGGACTCGAATCCGGATCTCCCAGTTGCCGGCCGGGTATGCTGTCCATTACACCACCGCGGCACGTCAATTCTCTGTGCATATAGACTACTCCTCACACCTTAACGATCTTCCGGCCCCAGTAGCTGGTTACGAAGTCAAAGTACCCCATACATTTGAAGATTTTTATTGAGGAATTTGTTCTGCAACCGTGCGGTTCGAAATAATAGATGTAATTCCTTTTTTTTTCCACAAGAATCTTGTGTTAGGTAAACATCGAAATTAATGCAGCAAATGTCAATCTTTTAACCTTTCCAGTGTAATAATATAGTGTATATTTACACTAGAGAAATGTTGGCGATCTCAAATAAGAAAAAAAAAAGAAAAAGATTGACATGAGAAAGAAAAAGTTGATTATTCATATTACAAAATACTATAATGATAATAAACATTAAAGCATTTACATTAACGCACAGACTCATTTCGAAATCAAGAAAGAGCATACATCTGCTATATTTAGGCACTTTGAATTAATTTTTTTAAGGCCTTTAGGCAACCTAGGCTCAAACCAGTTGGATGATGATGGAATGATTGGTGGAATGAAGGAAGTGGGAGGAAACGGGAGAACCCCGAGAAAACCCACCGCACACGGTATTTGTTCACCACAAAGCTCACATGGCACGAACCCAAGCACCAGAGGTGAGCGCTCTAACCATTTAGTCACCGCGGTCCGCTATAATCAGGTGCTGTTTGGGCCTTTCCTGATAATGAAAACACTGTTGCTATAGGTTTTCCGACTTCACGTGGAGTCAATTAACAAAGTCAATAAGGCATCGGCAGTTTTGAAGATGGGATAAAAGCCAGCAGCAAAATGTATTTCAGCAACATTTTGATATAATTCGAAAACTGTTGAGTAGGGATAGCGATATCCGGTCCATCGCCCGATTTGAATCGCAGATTCAAAGACCCAGAATTCGGATTTCGTTATTATGATGCATCTGGAACTGCGATGCCGGGATGGTAAATTATGAAGGTCCTGTTGACTTTTTAAATGTTATTTATGGCCTTTAGGCATCTAAGGCTCAGGCCAGGATAGGGGAGGGGAAAGGATTTGGAAAGGTGTCGGCTAGCCCAGGGCCTATGTTGAAGGTGCCACCCCGGCATTTGTCTGGTGTGAATGAGGAAAAACCCTGGAAAAACCTGTCAGGATAATCGACCGCTGAAATCGAACTCACGACCTCCCGAACCCTACACTAACGCTCTACTACTGAGCTACGGCGGCTCGGTGACAGAGAGAGAGCTCTTTGTCTCTATTTCCCTTTCCTTTTTCTTCCTTCTCTTCCGGAGAGAGAGAGGAAGAGAGACGGAGAGAGAGAAAGAGAGAGGCCGGGATGAAGTAGGCAGAGCATGGGGAAGGTATTGACAAGGGCCTTTCATAATTTACCATAAATAAAGTCAATTTAATTTAATTCAATGTATCTGAAACTCGAAAAATATATTTTATAGAGATAGTTGTGCTGTTGATTGTTATTGTTTTCTGCCCAAAGTTAGTTGATAGGAACATTTTTAAGGTCCTTTATTTTATTCTAAAATACATGCTTTATTTCTCAAAAGCAAATTACGGAATCGGGGGGAAAAAAGTTTCGTTTCTTTTTACCTCGCTGCATGCTTAAAAGGGAAGAGAGGAGGACATGTTTATGTTCTTTCCTTCTAAGAGCGCAATGTTTATTACTTAGTGACTGATAACCACGTCACAGAGCAAAGGGTAGTAGTCACGGCTGGCGATGGGGGAGGGTGGGGTTTGAAGAGACAAGCAGGTGCTGTCGGTTATTTGTTTTTCTTTTGCCATTCCAATATATGTATTAGTAACAGACTATTACAGGACTGGTTTCAATGGCATTACTCTTGCAATTCATGTATAACTCAGCGATTTCTTCTCTCTTTCTGTGATTCTGTTTTCCTTCTCTCTCTCTCGCCAGAATACTCCAAAATGAAGGGTAAAAGAAACCAAAATAAGGCTTATCTTTTGCTAGCCGAAAAATCCCCCAAAATACGTACGAAGTAGGAAAGACTATGATGATGGGTCCATGCCCCAGATATCCAAAACTCGGATCCGGACATCCGGATATTCGCGGTTTTGGATATCCGATATCTGGATCCGTTTGGTCATCCCTACTTTCCAATCAACACTAGAATGATTGTGATTACACGTCAAGTTTTGGAGCGGGTCTATGTTTGAGACCCGGCCTGACCCGATTTAGGTCTCGTCACCCGGAAGACAAAGTAGAGTAATTGATTATTTCCTTGCGTTTGAGTGGTGACCAGGATCGGAGGTGTTAGCCTCCAAAGCACGAAAATTACGAAACTGGAGCTCATTGTTCTCTGACCGGGTTAATCGGGTCAAGTTTTAGACCGGATCACGTATGTTCGGGTCAGGCCGGGTCACCAAAACTGACCTGGTTTCAGCTCTGCCATGCTACTTTCTCTATATAAATTATTAGTATCATTTTTTTCAGAATTTCAGAGAAATACAGTATTTCAATATTCCGAAATTGTTAAATATATTTATACTGTTCGATATTTCCCCAGCAAGCCAAGAGACGTCGGTCCGACGTCGGCATTTGTTCTTCGAAGGTCGGCTTCGGGTTTTGAAGAATTCCGACGAGAAGCCGACTTCAGCGGGCGGGTTTTGGGCGGGGTTACGCCTCTATGCCGACCCCGACGGCGGCCCGAAAAACGACCTGATGACCAATTGCCACTTATGAATCGCGCCGATCATTCTCCAACTACTAGTTGGTCGGGCCGCCGTCGGGGTCGGCATTTGGTTTGCTGGACGGTATACTGATATTTCGGTATGGGTGATACCAAATTTTCGGTATTCTAAAATACCGATACCGATTTCGGTATGATATTTTTACAGCCCTATTATGTAGCACATGCACATACAAAGATATTGAAAGTAAACATTACAAAGTCCAACAGATTCTATACAAATAAATATTTGCAATAAAGAAAACTTTCAATTAGTTATCATTATCGCCATTATCAGTGTTCTGCCGAAGGAGACAGTTTCTTCAACGCAAGCTAAATTCTCTATACCCATCCCGATCTTGCACTTTCCTTTATCTCAGTGTACGGTTTATTTTCCTTATACTGTCAAGGAGTTGGATTCTTCTTCTTCCTTTTCCTTTCGCTCTCTGAAAATATCTTTAATTGCATCCCTCAGATACAATCTCTATGCAGCCAACGTCCTAACCAGCTTCTTTCTCTTTTTTCAATTGTCTCTAGTACTGTTCGTCTGTCGTCTATTCTCTTCAGCACTTCTGTATCCAGCTGATTTTGTCCATTCTTTTCCATCTCCACATTTTAAAGACTTCTAATCAGTTATAACGCCAAATAATAATTATTATAATGCAATTCTATTTGAAGGATTGCCGTGTGCACTAAATACTGACATTAGTAACTTGGTCTTGCAAGCATGCAATTTATGAAGAAAATTAAATTTTCGAATCTGTATGGTAGACTGGAAAAATGTTTGTGAACATAAATGTTAGATATCATTGGAAAACGAATTATCTGTAAAATAAAGTCTACTTACTTAATGATAAATATAGTGATTCCAGAAAGCATCAATCAGTCCTGTATCCTCCTTAATATAACGCTATGAATATTTAAACTGTTTTGTAATAAACAATATGTCATATAGATAAAAATGATATATCAGAACATTTTTTTTTATTTCTTTCAAAAATTCATGCAATAAAGGTTACACAAAATTTTCAGTATTAATTTGTGAATAAGAATGTCCTATTTTTTCTTTATTTTAAAATCAAACCGTTTCAGTGTCAATCCAATTCATCTATTTCCCGGTTAGAGCTGTGGAAGAAAATGCATCGTGGTTTATTCTCATCTGTGTTAATAAAGATATCAATAAACCAACATACTAGTTGCACTTACTGGACCTACAATATCTGAGACATGTGACACGGTTGTTCCTGACGCCGCACCAAGATACAGCACACTGCAACCTGGAGGTATATAGATTGCATCTATACCTCCCAGAATGGCTGCAGCAAGCTTCGAACGAAATGGGTTCCATACACGGTACTCTACCTTCTCACCATCTTCACCCTGAAAAAAAAAAAAATGGTACGGAAGTTATTTTGTATTATAAAATGTACCAACAGGTATTAGCTATGTATAGTAATATTATGCTGCCGTACTAGCTCAAATTAATTTGTGGAAGCGGATCAGAAAGTATTCATAATTCAGTTAGAGTTGCTATTCGCGATTTGGGAACGTGTTTTAAACCAATACAGTTTTCAAAGATAAGTATGGTAAAGTTGCAATTCACTCAATTTTGAAGTACTTGATAATACGTTAAGAAAAAGCTATTGAGAGATGATAATATTAAGTGGGATTTTGCAGAAGCAATGGCAATCCAGCACGAAGCCGTCAGCAGTAGTGGCGAAACCTGAAAGCACTTCTTCTTGGAAAAATAGGTTACGGGATCTTCAGGAATCCGTATGACATTATCCCCTTTCGGTCGGCCACTACGCTATACACCGCATAACGGGAGATCAAAAATTAAACTCACTCTTTCATGTTAATGGAGAACTTGTTCTCTTGCCACTGACCATTACACACACACACACACACGCAAGTTTACGGAGAACCTAATCTCTCGCCAGTAACCATATAAATACTATTTTTCCAAGAAAAAAGTGACGCATATTGCTGCTTATTTTTATTTATTAATAATAAATTTGCGTAAAAATACATTTTTATTAACCTAATAATTTTTATAATATATTATAATTATTATATATTATATTATTATTATAATTATATTATTTTTTGATTCATCTATTTTTGCAATGTCCATAATTTTTCTTCGATAATCAGTTATTGTTAATTTAATTTTACAAACAATATTTTTATTTTTGCCTACAATTGTAAAATTTCTTCTTTTTATAACATTATATTTTTCTTCTATATCCCTTCATGATCTTCTATGCTATTATTCTTACATACTAACAGATAAATAAAAAGAGAAAATATTATATAAATATTTAAAAAATGAAAATGACTGACTCATGATATTAATATTAAGAATAATAGCAGCAGGAAGAGAATTAAACGTGGTGATTGATCTGCAGCATAGTTTCCTATACTATAATTACGGAACTTGATGTAAATCTTGATAAAGTCTAATGGTGTTCAACACAGTAATAAACTCTCCGGCTAAAATATACTATGTGAACTTTTGCTAGATTAGAGCACTTGCTGTAAACGGGAGTTAACTTTGAGCGTGGGGTGCGTAGAGCTGAATGGGTAAAGCTGCTTAGCATAAACGATAGTACAAAAACAATGCGAGTTTAGGAACCTTAAGCACGCAACTGAACCACTTGAAACTTAGAAAAGTTAAGACTCAAAACATGGTAACGGAAAACATAACAAGTCATTTTGGGGATCGTCCGACCACATTAGCGGGTCATGTCGCACGATACATCGGTTCAACAAGTACATTCAGCTAAGTTTACAACATTGTGTCATATCTCCAAAATCTCTAACATTTAAACCAATAAATATTAGAACCAAACATTTTAGAATCACACAACAGCTATTCGGAGAACTGGTGAAGATAATGTTACAGGAATGGTCACAAAGTTCTCTGGTCACTCAGGTCACTTTACTCAAGCACTTAACATTCAAGACGACTATTTAGAATCTTCCATGATATCTCAAAGTTCAGCAGCAATCACAAATGTTCTTATGTCTAGGACACATGTCAGCCTAATGGAACTGAGTCTCACTACAAAAGTTCTCAGGTGAAGATGCACTAAGTTCATACTTCAACGCAAAATTATAACTTCATCACTGGAGAAAAGTTTAAGTCCAAATAATGTTCGACTTGGAAATTTTACTAAACAAACTAATGCGAAACACAA
>JAGDQP010000480.1:37174-97182 GCA_022664845.1 Lepisma saccharinum | reverse complement strand
GATCTAGTCTCTCGGCGCGTCGACCTTCTGCCTCGTGCCTTTTGCTCTGTTCCGTCGAAGTGAGTCTCGAAGTATCGAGAATTTCGGTTTTATATGAATTGCCAATAATTTTAGTCCAACCATTTCTCTATTTCTTGCCACACGGAGGTTATTTCACCGGAATGACTCTCGGAAAGTGGATTTTACAATTTTCTCAAGGAAGACTCAATTGCTCATTTGATAGTATCATTAGATTATTCGGAATGGGTAAGATAAAGGTTTTCGATAATTTTGACAAACATGAGTTTACTAGAAGAAGAGGATGGGGTTATCACAGGTTATTGGTTTTAAAGAATCGATAGCTCCCTGAGAAACCTTTTAAAGGATGTTTCTCGGACTTGTAAAATGCTGGGGAAACGTGACTGCTGTTACTATCAAGTATCAGGTGATATTTACTATCACTTACGATTCTGGTAAAGATTTGTACTCTTGGAAAGCTGTAGTAAATACCATTCTCTGACCTAGTCGTAGCAGGTGAGTAATTCCTTAGAAAGAGTTATGCCACTTGTTTGTTACCTTATAACTGTTCACATTACATTTATACACTTCATATCGTGAGAATTTTGGAGTTTGTTAATTTTGGAGTTTTCCTGATGTTGATGACCGATGATCTCAAACATGGCCGCACTAACCTGTTCTTACGAACCTTTTATTTACAATTCTTACTTGACTAAATACACTACTTTAATCCTACTAAAATGTATGCAAAATGATGAAAATTCTTTAAAATTAAATATCATTACTTTTCGAAGCATAACATTAACATGACACCTCCATACTTTACCTCCATTCCTCACATTTTGAGAAAAATCTATATACAATAAGACAGTAATGAGAGGAAAATCATACGTAAAGTAAAATTAAAACACAAAGTATACATTGAATACAAATGCAAAATAAAAATAGAACGCACATAATAATTGAATATTGATTACAAAAGAGATTGCAGTCAAAAAATAAATAAATAAATAAATAAATAAATAAATAATATAAATCAATCGATAATCAATAAAGTTAAGGTATTGATTGATTAAATGATGTGGTTATATGTGAAATCAAAGTTCAATAATAAGAAAATCTTATATATATGTTTGCCAAATTGTTCTATGTCGTTGTTCACACTATGGCAATAAATGAATGAAAACAAAATAAACACTTTAAATGCACTGTGTACTATATGACACATACAGTAAAAATGACCTTGTCACAGGAAAAACTGCAGACGTAATCTTCTTACTAACACAGCTCTTCGAATCTGTTGCGGAGCACGTTCAGCTGATAGCGTCCTATGTCGCTGAACGGAATTGCACTGGATGAGTTCGGATGTGTCGCGTTGTTGTATCAATTCACTGACGTTTTCGTCCAAATTTTTAAGGAAAACGGAAAGTTCCAAATGTGTAGCGAAAGTGAAATATTTGTGGAAGTGTGGTGAAAACAAATCGTAGCACATTTGTAGTCTGTTAACTTCATAAAAGTTTCACTAGTTCTTCTTGTGGAAAAGTGTCATGAAATCAAGGTGAAATTTTTTAACACAGCACTGCACTAACATAACTGTTGGGTCAATATGAACCAAAATGTTTATTGATCACAAGCTGGAGCTAATGTTCGATGGACACCTGTCACTCAGTTGCTAGGTGACAAAAGTGGGTTTCTATGTACAAAGCTAGGTTTATTTACAACGGAAAGTGACTTCGTAACGTAAGTTCCGGATTCCTACGACTGCTTCGCGGTGATGAATATGTATAATGTTTATAAAATTAACTTCTCCAAGTCTTGTTGCAAGTGTGAGTCATCAGTGTTAATTGGAAATTCATGTGCGGCAATAATACTTGTAAAACTTGAAGTGTCTTCAAACCTGAAGAACTGCACTGGGTGAATGCTGGGCTAGTTCCACGATGGAAGAAGTGTCGCCTTCATTGCTGATGAACTGGATAAAGGTAAGTGAATATTTGTGCTCTTTGCGTGCGCAAATTCTTGTCAGAGTGACTGTCAATATAGTACATTATAATAAAACAAAGGTGGTTACATATGTAAAATCTACTAACTAATAAAATGAAATTATAACAAATGCTCTTGAAATGAAATAAAATGCTAATAATGATTACAAGATGCAAAAATGAATACATTAATGATTACAGAAAATCCTAAGCAACATATGAGATTCGTGCTTCTATTCTGATTCAAATATCTGTACAAAGTTGAAAATTGGAGAATGATACAACGAACTCTTTATTAGCTGTAAATATCAATTAAAATTAACTAAAATAAAATGTACCTATGTACAAAGTCAAAATCTGGAAAATTAAAATTGGGTATGGGATGGCTACTGTTCTAAGTACTGTCGGTATTTGTCCCGTGTAAACGGTGCTGCTTTGGCATCCGCTATGAATGTATTGAAGTACGGGAATGTCTTTGTCCTATATAGTAGAATTAAACTTGCATATGGGTTTTTGTCTTGGAATAGGTGTTGGGGTTGCAATCGAAATCGAAGATGGATCAATATCCTTATCCGCATTTATAATCTGTAGTTCAATATCGACTGTTAACTTGCTTTGAATGTAACTGTAATCGTCGCCTTGTGTAAAAGTACCAGATAATCGCGGTGATGATAATTATAAGATGAAGCACAACGATGACAATCAATAAATCCGTATTGATCATTGTGTCGGAGTACCTGAAATAAAATAAATTTGATTTGTAGTCTTTTGCGTGTACAAAGGGGGGATTTACTGTATGAACATATATTTACTATGGTCATTGTCTGTAATACAAAATATAAAGATGGGGTGGAATATTATTTTAAATAGTAACAATGTTTCACATGTGCACTGAAAGATGCATATTCCTGTTACTATGCGATTTACGAATTAGCTCTTGAAGAAGAGTAAAAAAGAAAAGTGAAAAAGAGATGTGATGTCTCAAACGCTATCGCGCCAAGAACAGAGAAGAAGTGAAGGGAGGAAAGGGAAGAAGAGAGTGATAAGTCGGCTGTGAGATTGTTCGCTTGTTATTCTTCGCAAGCGACACGTCATGCTTGAGGCGTTGTTAAGAGGTGTGGCCTCTCGTGCAGTAGCCTCCTGAAGAGTGGGGCGAAGGGGTAACTAAAAATGAATGTAAAACAGCATGTCCGCGCTGAGTGGGCGGATAGAAGTTGGTAGACATCGTGACGTCTGCTGCTAAAAGTTAGAAGCATGTGGCAGCACATGCAACTCTGATAACTGGCAGTGAACGAACTTAAGCGTGAACTGAGAAGATGAGATGGCCGGTAGCAGCACTCGAAACTTTAACTGTTGTATCGTTTGAGTTATCAAATTACATTCCTGCTTGAAATTAAAATAAAGATATTTAGTTTAATTTGAATTAAATTGTCCAATAATATGTAGCGTTCCGTATTGTTGCCTTTGTGTATGACCAAAAAGGGAAAATAGTTTTAAATCTGTCTGTCCATGAATGGCTGTAAAATTAATTTTAATGCTAATCTGTCTTTAGCCTGGTCTTTCTTCGTGTAGAAAGATGATTAGTGTTACTGAGTTACGTATTCGGAAATTAGCTGTTCGGGAATATTTATACATTTTATTTGAAAACTACAATTTTCGCTGATTTTTCTCGTGCCGTGTTTTGGCTCACTGTAGAATCAACAACTGGAAGAATCATGACAATTTGTTCTATTTTGGGGCCGGAATTATTGAAGATACTGAAATACTCTATATTGGTTTTTGTTTAACATTTTCTGGTTACGTCTAGAAGAGGGAGTTAATCGAATTCGACTGACACGTGGGAAATATTTTATAATCAATCTACATGTGTGTGATTGCTCACAGCGTATGGAGTATGGAGGTAGGAAAAATGTAATGCTGTTATGTACTTGGTATTCCAGACATTTCAGGATACTATTGTTAAAGATGATGTGTTAAAATACCGTGAAATAACGCTAGAATTAATTTCAATAGTACCATAGTGAAAGGTGGCGATACTCAGCACTGGCGGAATTAATCATACCCATATAAGAAAGAAACTTTTGTAACGGTAACGTCAAAATTGGGTGGCATAATATTATTCATTCATTATTTGATGGAAAATTGTACCGATTGCTAGTTGCTGTTCTTACATTTTTTCCAATAATAATTAAATTCGTATTTAAATTAATGTATGAAATATTTCCAAATATTGTTTTCAGTTCTCAATAAAATATGCTCATTAATGGCCTATTAATTAGTAATCCGGATATAATTGTAACTAGTTTGAAATAATAATAATATTTCTTCGTAAATTACCTATACATTTATTCATGTAACTCGTGTAGTATAACTCTAAGGATAATGTATTTCTTAAAATTACTTGCACTCTCCAGAATGCTACGCACTTAGGTTCTACAACTACTTTTGCTCTTTTGCTAATATATCCATTACATGGCATGTTTTCCTTAAATTACAGTTTCTGAGGCGAACTTTGCTCCTTTTCTGTGTAATATTTAATTTTGAAAGAAACTTTTCAGGGGGTGTGGGCGGTGATTTATATCTAAAGCTACATATTTTACATATCAACCTATAACTTCAAACGTCATGTTCATAACAATGTACGTTACTATCACGTCTAACTGCAATTAACATGCAATAGTGGAAGACGGTTAAACAGAATTGTGCGTCCATAAATTTCTTCAAATGTAAAGGAACTCTATAAATGACTTCAACCAAAATTGTACATAAATTGAGTGAATCTGTGCAAAAGATATTAAATCTCGGTACGTAATGGAGAATACAAAATCTTGAAATATTCACTTCTGCGTTGTTTGTGCAAGGAAAAATGGCTTCAGCCTTTTTAACGTCGACTGGCTTCTCTATTACCTTTCCGTTTTTCGTCTTATAATTCACGAGATAGGTGTTCTCATCTATCTTGCGAACTATATGTCCTTTTAAATCAAAAGTAATTCGTGAATATTCGACTCAGTTTACTCGGTGTTTCGAAATTTAACAACAAAATCTCGTCTCCTTCTTGAAATTCAATGGGTTTGCCTTTTTCCAACGTTCTTTCTTTGTGTTCCTCAAATTGTTCTTGCAGTTTACGGTAAACAAATATTCGGTAAATTGTCTAAGAATACCAAACGCTGTTGAAAACTTGAACTGGTAAAAGAGTATTTAATCAACGTTTCAAGCTGGAGTTTGGGTTGGCATCCTACTAGCATTACGTAACTGGAATAATTATGAGATTAATGCAAGATGAGTTCAAATACAAAAGTATGATGGGTAAATATTTATCCCAGTTTCGAAAATTTTCAAATGATATAGCTCTAAGTGCACATTTAACTTTCTGAACCGCAAATTCTGCTGCTCCTAATTCCCGGTGGATTAACGGCTGGCACGTTTTGACCTGAATAGAAAGCCTCTTGCAGTAGTTCAGAATTTCATTAGACATATGTGATGGATGCTTATACAAAATAAAGAACTGTCGGAAATCCAAAAGATGTAACGATATTCTCATCAAAAACCTGATGATCGTGTTCAAATCTAATGATTCGACTGCCTTTCCAACAATCAATTTTGTAGTATTCTCTACACATCAAATTACATATTTATTCCTAGAGTTTCGGTAAGATTTCCTAACTCGTCTAAGAACCAAGTGTGGAATAGGGGTGTTTTTCGGATAAGTTCTACATGTAGGCAAGACTTTTCATATTCACGCTTTTCGCCATCTGACATGTGATGCAGTTCCGGTTGGAGTTTTGAAAAAAAAATTCTCAGGTGCGTTAGATATATGCGTGATACACATAACGAAAATATTTAATGGTATCACTGGTGAAGGGAATGGTGTACCTGTACAAACACTTGATCTCGGAGGGTAAAGGGAATACATACGATGTGTATGGTCAAGTTTGCGAATTTATGTAAATGGAATAATTTTCCATCTTTTATAACAAATAAGTTGGAACGTCGAATTAATTCGGGGAATTGATTTTGAATATTTGTAAGAAAAAAGTAAGGAATTTACTTACAGCTTATTTGTTCCATATTAGAACACAAGCAAACACATATATACAGATGACTCGATATTTCGGTCTATCAAGACCGTATATAGCAATCAACTGTTCTCCAAACTTGATGCGTCTTTCGCTACGTGGTGCCACTTTCGTCTTAGCCTTATTCAATCTGCACATGTTCGTCTCTTCTTCTACAATCAAGAAAACGGTCTTAATAGATTGAAGTATTGAGTCATCTTTATATTTGTGTTTGTGTGTGTTCTAATATGGAACAAATAAGCTGTAAGTAAATTTCTTACTTTTTATCATAAATTTGCCTTCTTTTGTGTTAGTGATATACCAACATTCTACTCATGGCTTAGCAGCTTTGGAATTCTTCCTTAACAAAAGACCCAAATCTCATATCCCAACCATAGCTTTCCTTGACCTGATCTACCTGGCCAGCCTAGTTCCCACATATAACAACTTTCACCTTTGACGACAAACACTACCTTCAGATCCGAGGCACTGCCATGGGTACGAGAATGGCACCTTCTTATGCTAATCTGTTTATGGGCAAGCTCGAACATGATTTCCTGCAAACCCAGCCTTTGACCCCACTAATTTGGAAAGGGTTTTGGATGATATCCTGATGTTATGAACTCATGGTGAAACCAGTCTCAACACATTCCTAGAACAGTCGAACCAATTCCGTGTTGTCCAGTTTACTTGGTCCATCTCTAACAAAAGAGTCACATTCCTTGACGTGAACATCACTTTAGAAACCAACACCCTCAATACTTCCGTTCACATAAAACCTACAAACCATATGCAGTATTTACCCTACTCAAGTTCCCATCCTTACCACACCAAGAAAGCGATTCCTTTCTCCCTTGCCCTCAGAGGACAACGCCTGACTTTTACCACCTCTGCTACCGAAACTTACAACCAACGCCTCCAGGAGGCTCTAGTCAACCGTGGCTACCAATCTAACCTTGTGACCAAGCAGATTCGCCGTGCATCCACACACATCCAACCCACTCAAACCTCCAACACTAATCCCAACCCACCGGCTCTAATCACCCAGTTCCATTCTACACTAACCAAGGTCAAATAAATCATACACTTTCATTTCCACATTTTCCAATCTGACCCAGACACCAAATCTAGATTAGTTTTTCAGCATCCGCCTAATCTTAGAAACATCTTGGTCCGTACCAATCTTTCCTCGCCACTACCTCAAACCAGCGCCCATATATGCAAGAGACCCAGATGCAGGACCTGCTCCATTTACATCACTTCTCCCACGGTCACTATCAATACTGCTAGTTGCCGGTACACCCTCATTCCCAAGGGTACATGACACACCCCTAATGTTATATACATGCTAATCTGAAGTTCTGTGATGCCTTTTATGTGGGGGAAACAAGTGTTGCTCTTAACCTTTGTATTAACAACCATCGTCACTTCTGCACTATCAACAAACCAGATGCCCCAGTCTCCTTACACGCCGAGTTTCACAACACCAATTTTGACCTATCTTTCCTGGTTGCCATAATACACATTTTACCCCCCTCACCTCAACACGCCGTCTGTAGGAGTGCGCCTTTATTCATGGTTTGAGCGCGAAAATGAATCCTGGCCTTAACCTTCAATAACTAAACACCCCGTTTGCTCTGAATTTTCAACACTTTTCCTTCCATAATTCCATCCCGAACTTACATACTGTACCAAGCTGTCAGTTGTTCCAAGCTCCTGAAATCCACGCGCTATATAGAAGTCAATTGTTATCCAAACTTGATGCGTCGACCGCTACATGGTGCCACTATCGTCTAAGTCTTTTATTCAATCTGCATGTGTTCGTCTTTACTTCTACAAACAAGAATACGGTCGTAATATACCGAAATATTGGGAAATATTATGTGTATATTGTATACGTGTGTTTTTGTTCTCCTATGGAACAAATAAGCTGTAAGTAAATTCGTAACTTTTATTATATTATTATATACGATGGTAAAAAAAAAGGTAAAAAAGAAGTGGAGGTGTACAGGACTAAGTACTAAGACAGGTGTACAGGAACTTCACAAACACAATCAAGAAGCAGCAACGTTTCGCAAAAGCGTATTCACATGGTAGGAGCGAAAAATGGAGAGTGGACAGGTGCGGGACTTGAGCTAAGGAGACTGCCGGGTGGCCGAGTGGTCTGCGGCGGTAGGCCATGGGCTCGAAGGTCCCGGGTTCGAGTCCCGGAAGGGGCATGGGTGTGGATTTTAACAGCTAAAGGCGAATCGTGACGGGCCGAAGTCCAAAGTTACTAGGCTGGCCCATATAAATAAAGAAAAAAAAAAGGTTTTGTGCTAAGGAGACGCCATTTTGTCAACTGTTGCTGGGTAACAGTGTGGCCAGGTTATGGAGGCGGGAAAATGACTAGATGGATCGGAAGAAACACCAAATGGAGAGGAAAATGCGAAGGTTACTAGGAAATAGGGTTTCCTGAAGAAATAATAGTGTAAAGAATCAGAAAGGGGGGAATAATAATAAGAAGAAGAAGAAGGGGAAAGGGAGAATTAAGAAACAATACTGAAAATAGGATACAAGTGCAACTAGAGACGGAACGAAGAAGAGAATGGAAGAAGAAACTGCGCAGCAGAGAGTTACATACAGTTGAGGCCGGGTTCATGGTTGGCGGAAAGGATAGAGATGTACGTCTGCTTCCATCTCTTCCTAACTGTGGCAGGTGAGTCAGGGTTAAGCATTTTCATTATGCTGAATCAAAAGGTTTCGTCAAAGGTAAAGCCGTGATAACAAGTGCGTTCAGGTATGGGGAGGTGCGGAAGTTGTGATTTGGAGGAGTAGCGATGGTTGTTGATGCGTATAGTTGGGTTTCGCCAACGTAGAAGGCGGAACATACGTTACAGAGTAGGAGATAAATGAGGTTGGAAGATATGCAACTGCAAGAGTGTCATGAGTATGTCATGTGAGTGACAGGATGTTCGAAGGTCTGACTGGGATCAAAAATAGGACAGGTTCTGCAGCGGTGTCTATTGCACTTGCCAGGTTTGATGGGAGGGGACGGGATTGATCCAGTTCTGGTGAGAATCGTGTTGAGATTCGGAGGTCTGCGGTAGACTATTTTGGGGCACGACGGGAAAACTCTTTCAGTTTCAGGTGACGCAGTGAGTATGGGGAGCGCCAGTTTGAGGAGCTTTTGAAGGGTCTGAAGGCTGGGGTGGTACTGAGTGAGAAGACTGGGAGTGAAGGGAGCTTCGCGGGGAGCCCGGTTGGAGTTAGTGATTTCTAGCACGGTTCAGTTGTTTACGGATGAGGTGTTTGGGAAGGAGAGGGTATACTGAAATAATTTTGAAGTAGGTCATCAGAGGAACACATGCGGGAGCCCCGGACAGAAAGAGCGTATGGAAGAAAGCATTTGGTATGGTACGGATGGGAGCTGTTGAAATGGAGATACTGCATACTGTTGGTGAGTTTGATGTGAACGACTGTCTCAAGTTGATGGTTCTTGAGCCATATATCCACACCAAGGAAAGTTATATGTTCCCTGGAGAAGGATCAAGTGAATTCTGACGAGAAAGCTGCAGTTGAGGTTTTGCAGAAATGTTTCCAGTGACTCTTGTCCGTGGGTCCAAATCAAGAAGATATCGTCGATATAGCGAAGCCAAGTGAAAGGTTTGAGAAGTGTGGAGTTGAGGTTTTGGGTCTCCAGGCATCCCATGAAAAGGTTGGCGAAGGGCCATGAGAGTGCCCGTGGCTGTGCCTTTGATTTGCAAAAAACTATGGTTCTCAAAAATGAATTTGTTCATGGTGAGGACAAACTGGGCTAGCTGAAGCAGAAATGGTGCGCTGTGTTTACGAGGACTGGAGCTTGTATCGAGAAAGTGTTCAAGGGCAGCGAGACCATGGGTGTCGGGAATGTTGATATACAGTGACGTCACGTCAACTGTAACTAAAATGGTGTCAAGTGGGAGAGGATCAGATATTGAATGTATTGTGGAGAGGAAGTGGTTGGTATCCTGAAGTATATAATCCCCCTGAAAATCTACTTCTAGTTTAGAGAAAAACTCTGTATATATGATCGTGGTGACTGGTGATGGTAAATATTGACTAAAATGAGCTTCAAGATGAACACTCCCTTGTTGTGGCGATCTACGAGATGAAGTATTAGCATTTAAGTCAGGTGTCAAGCCAAATATTAAAAACGTATTAGAGTATTCGGAGAGCGAATTATCGTTTTTCTGAATTAGGTAATGGATAGAACAACCAGAAAATAACCAGCTTGAATGTAAAACTTATTACTAAAATTGGGTTGAAGAGGTGTTGATGGTACAGCAGTTCTATTACCAATCCGTTTCATTTAAATCATTTTCATGTAACTTATTTTACACTTTAGTATGAATAAATTTACATGAAAATGATTTAAATGAAACGGATTGGTGGTAATAGAACAATGGAAGGCATGGTTATTAAAAACAAGCAATAATATATATATATATATATATATATATATATATATATATATATATATATTAATTATACTAGAAAACAAATAATTATGATTAGGTAGTATTCATGATATCTCCCTAATGACCCTTCTCTTTAGTGTTAATACTGCTTTCGTAATAAGGAAACATTCTAGGGAAAGGATATTTTGGGAAGACGAAAGAGTGTGCTCACAGTGCCTGAGAAAGTACCGAATCCCTGAACGACCCAGATTCCCAGGAACCCCGCAGATTCGCTACATTTACTTAAACTCTCCAAACATTTACGGAATGACTGATCATAAGAAGAGATGAGGGACACATGTACAAAAATCAACAACAATACAGTATTAAGAAATAGACGAAAATACTTACTGTGATTCCTATCCTCCTTTCTCCATAGACTGATTCACCAGGTACCAGGTTACGCGTTACAAGAGCATCATCTTTGCCACGTGCAATGAATACTCCAGGATGTCTGTGGGGTTCTATATAAACATTTTTTCCTCCCTGAAATCCACCTTAAATATAAAAATGAATACAATTAATCAAAGATAACTTACGGACATTCTTAAATTCTCAAGCATTATCTGCATAACTTCTCTATTTAAGTAAGAATATAGGTATTACGGGATAGCAAAGATTTGGAGGGGGGAGTCTAAGGAAGGTTACACAGATCCTTTCACCTTATTCCTGCATTAATATTGAGTAGCTCTGGCCATTTAGATCTGTGACCTCAATAAGTGCTACACATTTTTTATGATAATGATTATATTTACCATGAGATAATGAAGTGTGCATTTTTTACGTTACGAACACAATGGTATGGGCTAGTAAGATAAATGAAGTTATATTCTTGCCCAAGGCATTGATGGAAACAGTGGCTGCTCTGCTAACAATAAGAGGTGCATTTATGATGGCCAACTGAGTAGGAAGTCTGTTATCTCTTATTCTACTTTGGAAGGGCGTATGTAGAAAGTTAATACGGTCGTAAGCTCATGAGATTTTGATATGGAATCAATTGCGCTGACTAGTGAAATATCTGTTCTAAATTAAATTTAGTATGATTCAATACACGAAAATTTAAGAATGAAACAAGAGAACCAGCACAACACAATTTTCTTCCTCTGCAACAAACTCAGCGCGGACGGAAATATTACCTTAAAAATCTTCTCTGTCTCATCACGATTTCGCATTGCGTTAGATAGAAACCATGAAAAAATCGGGTTCTTTAAGACAAACGGGAGGATCTCCAAGAATCTCTTTGAGTCCAATCCAGTCTAATCCAATCCAATCCAATCTAAATCGGCTTGTCTTTCAAACTGCGTGAGAAATGTCCGCGCTGTCATATCCCCATGGGTTGAAGGATAGTTCGTGGAAGACTTCAGTTCGGAGAGACGGAGCCGGGGCTTCATCTCCTTACTAGTGTTCCACGTCTCTTCATCTGTGTTCTAACATCTACGGTGGACTTCGTTACTCCTTCCCTGCTTTCATGATTTTTTATGCCTAGGTAGTTTGGATCCTTCCTGGCTGGAAGCACTGGTTCGATCGGAGAATCCACTCTCCTCTTCGGACGACGACAACTTTCTTCCTTTCACTCGCGAATGGTTGTTCCCTGTCATCTCGGAAGTTCCATTTTCGGCCTCTGTACGGGTTGTCCTTGACAGGTGTAAGTTCTCGATAATCTTGCAATCACGACGATAGATAGGGCCGCTGTCCTGGTTCAATAGAGTTTCTTTTAGGATGACAAGTTCAGATTCTTGCGAGGATACACGTCTTTGGATTGACTCGATCTCATCTAGACTGACCATCAAGAAGGCATTAGTTTCTTTCCTAGTCTCTTTCACCGCTTCTTGAACTTCTTTGGATACTGCTTGTATCTCGGAATGATTTTCAACAGCAAGCGTCTCCACTTCCGTCACTCTGGCTTGTATGGTGAGTTGTTCCGCCTGTAATCTGACCAGGTTTCCATGCATTCTTTGCAGGTTGCCATCAATTATCTCTTTCCACTCTTCAACTTGGGTTGAAAGCTTCGTTATGTCTACTTTCAGGGCTGCTGTGGACTATTCGCATCGTTTACTGATTTCTTCAACCTTTGACTTAATTTCTTCTACCCTTCCTCCTACCTTTTTCATCTCCTCACGCTGCTCGTCCGAGTGGTATTTAACCCTCTCGTCTAGCTGTTCGATGCGCGACTCAAGTGTCTCTCCTAGCTGACTTGTTATCCTCTCGCTCAGATGTATCATTTCCTCTTTCATCTGCCTATTCATTTGTTTCATTTTCTTCCTATTTTCTAATGAATGATGATCCATCATCTGTTTCATTTCCTTCAGCAATTGTTTCATAATAGGCAGTGTCGCCGACTCTTCCTGAATCCGTTTTACCGCGCTATCCGGCTTCATCAGGGATCGTTCTACTGCTTTCCCTTCGCGTAATCGTACATCGGGGAAAGTAGACGCAACTGCTCCAGAATCTTGTGCTCCGAGCAAATATATCTTTTCTTGCGCTTCCGGAATCTTCTTGTCTTCCTCCTCCTTTATTTGCACTTCTCTCTCTGGGAATGTGTACGTACCATGGTTGCTTCAAGCGCTGGCACACCCGGGATTCCTTCTTTCTTCACTTCGTCCATGTTTGGATGTCCTCCCTCCAGTCCGTCCACTGGTGGTTTCATGAGCATATCCTAAAATAAGTATATAATAGCACATTCTATAAATACTGTTCATGTTATTTTGAGGTTAACTAAGGAAGTACGACACATTGTTAAGTAATACTATTGTTATTTTATGTTTTAGTACATTAGAGTCAATATCCATTATTATAATTTTTGTGCCCCCCCCCCCCCCCCGGGACGAAATCCTCTGAAAGAAATACTGATCTTCCATATACCAGACTAGATGTATATATATCTGTCAACAGAGCCAGGGAAGATTTTGGCAGAAAGGGGGAGTTCTCAACCATCCTCTGCTACAAATCGAATACTGCGTAACATAGCGGTATACCCTTGGTGAATCTGAAGGAGACCCTGGGAAACTTAGGCCGCGCACTTCAATATCGAATATTTTACTTATGGCTTTCAGGTATCTAAGACTCAGGTCGGGATAGGGAAGGAGAAAGGATGCGGGAAGGTGTCAGCCAGGGTATGTTGAAGGTACCATCCGGCATTGTCTTGGTGTGACAGAAAACACCCTGAAAAATTCAGGCAGGACGGTCGGTCGCTAGGATTGAACCTACGATCTCCCTAATGCTACTCCAACGCTCTACCATTGAGCTGCGGGCTTCAAACACATGACCGATCCGAAGGCTGCCATGTTACCGCAGCACAAAAAATATTATTATAAAGTATAATGAAACGGAACATTAGGAAAGTACTATCCTGTTTGTTTCTGTACGTAATGGACAGACAAATAAAATGACTACTCGTTCGGGATAGAACGTATCGCCTCAGAATTCAACGCCAGACCAACTGTTACCTTAGTCGTGAATTAGAGTGAATCGCGTGGTCAATAAGAAAAACACCGAACATGAATTAACTTAACCCAACCTAATTTAACCAAGAGTTAGTGAACTTTATATAATTTTAAAATGCGTATATGTGTAAAAAAGAAAGTTATTTACTTTTGAAGAAAAAAAAACATCACCTCGCTGAGAATCGAACCCGGGTCACCGGATTAGCAGTCCGATGCAGTAGCCACATCGCCAAGCGGGCACTTGCTAGTGGAAGCTTGTCAATGTTCTTTATGGAGAACTGCTTCATCTCTCTGCCATAAGTAAATCATGTGGTGTTACGCGGCCGATATTTCCTTCCAGAATGGCTACTAGAAATAGAAAATGAAGTAATAGCATAGACCTCATAATAGATAGATTTATCACGCTTCCTCATTTCTTGCTGCGCTAAAACTAATTGGGTTTTGTTCAGAGCACGTGATTTTGAATTCATCCGCTAGGTAGCTCTGCCATAGACGCCGTATTCTATTATGCGGTCTATGCCAGAGCTATCTAGCGGATGAATTCAAAATCGCGTGTTCTGAACAAAAAATCATTAATTTTAGCGCAGCAAGAAATGAGGAAGCGTGATAAGTCTATCTATTATGAGGTCTATGGTAATAGCTTGCACCTGTTTCTTTTCATGGGTGTGCTGTTGTTAATAGTCTTCCCGAAGTTTGGAGAAAAGTAGCAGTAGGACTACCAGTAGCAGTTTGCTACTTTTCATCACTCGTAACAGTGATAGTAATTTTCGCCTAAGTAGCAATAACAAATAGCTGCTTCGCTATTTTTTTGCCCATCCCTACTGTTTAAGCGTACGGGAAGATGATGTTACTTAGCCTTTTGTTCCACGGTTTCTCTAGTGCATTTCGCTCCAGAAATTTCTGAATACCGAGGATATTTGTTGCAATATGCTCAAAGAAAATACGGATACATATTGAGGACACATCAGAGACTTTTGTTTTGTAAATAACTCCATTTTCACGAATTTGTCACTTAGACATTTGTTCGCGCATAAGCCTCAATTGGTGAAATTTGAATAGAGGGGAAAGGAATTGTACTTAGTAGTATCTTGACAAAGATCACGTGCACAATTACACACTTAACACTGTAAATTCGTTTAAAATGTTTGGCTTCTGCCATCTTCAGTTGTAGACAAGAAAGAGACCACTATACACACGTGAACAATTAAATATCACTAAACACACGTGAACAATTACAAGTGACAAAAAAAAAAAAAAAAAAAAAAAATGGCGGACGTCCACACGCGTACTTATTATTATTAAGGAACCTAACTGACATTTTTATCTTAAAAATTCTTTTACACTCACACACCATGGCGAACTTCACAATAGGCTTACTCTTTTTCAGTTAGTGTGGGGCCCTCTCTAATTTAGTAATTCTTTTCACATCCACATATTTACCATTTTTAGTATGTACAACCTGTTGGAAATTAGCTTTCACGTAAAGAATTTGGATTTTCTTCAGGACCAAATCTTGGTTTTTCCTTTTATTATCTTGTTTCTCATTCCTTTCTCCTTCATTCTTTAATTTTCTATATATTTATATACTAATTTTGCGTTAGTGTACGCCCCAAAAGAGGGCGCTGGATCAGCCTTGAAATCGGTTGGAAAATTAATTTAGAGATCCAAACCTGGAGACCATTACAACCATTTGATTATTAACACAATATAGTTAGTAAGTCACGCATTAATATTAAACATTAAAAGTGTAGACGCTACTCAAATAAATGAAAGAAATTGAAGTTATTAGTTTGTTTCTCATAATATAAGCATAAGGAATTGAAAAGTACATTTTTTTGAACGTTAATTTATTTAAGGTTTAAATAAATATTTATAATCAAAGTGAAGAAAAGTCTTAATAAACAAGTGTCAAGCAGCGCTTCGCATTCAAGAAAACTGATACTGAATCTAGAAAAACACTGATTTTAGTAGCAAGTTTATGACGAATCTATAACTATAGAGCTCTAACCTTTTCTAGATTATTAATTTAGAAACAGAAAATTTACTAATATTTAAATTATACTAAGAAAATAGGTACATATTAAAAATTTTAAAAAGCATATATCCTTGACAGTTAGACGAACCAATACTACAAAATTGATCTTTTAGGGATTTTTCTATGATTTTAGTGAAACAAGATTTTTGTGCGAGAAAATATGAGATGTATGGAATATATTTTATTTTCGTAGTTAGTTTACCCACAGGTTTAATGGAAATTTAGCAATATTTGAAATTTCAGAATCTGTTTTCTCGAAAGAGTTTCCTTACCCTTGTTTTAAGACTCCTTTGTTTGATTGTATGAGAGATTTTTACAATGAAAGTTTTAAAACACCCTGTATCAATGTAAATACAGGCACTGGAAATGAAAGAAGTCAAAATTGGAATTACAATACAGCAAGTAAAAACCCAAACCACATTTATTTTTCCATAAATCACAATATTTGTCCTCTCCACTAATCTCATTTTCAATTCTTAGAAATAGTGCCACAAGGATTTTTCAAATACTTTAGATCCCCCTGTTTATATACATTTATATGTGAAGTATTAATAAATAAGAAAATGGTTCACATCTTACTCTATTTGTAGTGATGAACTGTAATTATATACAAAATTTCATGATTCCGAGATGTTCAATAACAGAGATACTAACGTTTTTCTGTACAAGCATTCCTTCAAAGCTTTAATCGGACTGAACTTTTATGTTCTTTCCTTTCTTCAATATACTGCTTTGTAGAATCTTAAAAACAATAAACTGTACGAATATACACAAAACTTAATTGACTTGCACAAATTCCTACGATTTCCGAAAACAGCGGTACACATTTACATTTTCTTTTCTCTGTCGTCTTTCCTACTACGATCACTTTAATCTTTATAAGTCCTTCCTTAACCTTTGATCTTTATCTCCCTTGGTAACCATTCCCCAAAGAAGATAAGACAGCTTCGAAATCAATAAGGATTCAATAGCTTGAGTGGTGTATTTGGGGAGGGCGAAAGACAAGTAAGTTCTTTATAATATGGGGTAATAAGTTATTTCAATCTTCGTACACTTTTCAATTTAAATTTTTTAACATTGGTAACCTCATGGAGATCACCACTGTTTGAAATGGCATGGAATGATCCATGTGGAATATATGAAGTACCTGTACTAGTGCGAGATCTTCCACCTCTCCCTCTGCCTCGACCTGGGCTTTTGGATCCTCCGCTACGTCGACCACCTCCGCGGCCTCCTCGGAAACCTCTCCCACCACCTTGGGGTGAAAATCCTGTTGAAAAAGTAAAATTTAGATTTATTAAGCGTCCTCTGCAGTTAAGAGTCAGATCAAGAGTCACAAGTTACACTTTCGAATCCCGACAGGAACAGAACAGAGATGTTTACGATTTAACATTCAACTTAACATACACCATTCCCTAAAAAATTCAGATATAGCATAGCTTTTCAGGGTTCGTCTTAAAAATTTAGAAAAATGTTTATACTTCTAAAAAAGTAATAAGAATAATCGCGAACAGCTCATATTATGATTCTTGTAGAGAACTATTCAGAGACTAATACTCTTACATTTCCTTCATTGCATACACTCCTTCTGGTCCATAAAAAACAGGAAATGGTTAAAAGGAATTCAGATAAATGAACATTATACTAGAATCAAATCTCATTTTCAGGTTTCGCCCCATAATACTACTTTATTTGCAAAAATAATTGCATACAGAGGAGTACAACTTACCAACGAATTGCCTAGTCCTAGTAAGTCTCTAATTAAACATGAACTATACAAAAGATCACTAGGTAGTCCTTTGTTAAATCATTGCTTTTACGCTGTGGAAGAACAAACGGATCTGAATGTAGCTTCTGGGTAAATGACATTTGCATTTTTTGTTTTTGTATATTTTATGTTTTAATAAAAGGGTCATGTAAATCAATGTTACATATATGATAAATATGCATATATATTACCTGTATATCTCTTCCAGGCAGATGGCAGAGTGTTTCTTTGTCCTGTTTTCTTTTACATAAGGTTTTATGTAAATAATTATGTCTCACGTATATGTAAATAAGTAATTCATGTATTAGTAATCAAATCTGTCTATATTTTTAATAAAAGATTGACATGCTCTACACTACGTGGCAAGAGCGAATATATTGGTCGCAATAAAATTCTATTCTATTTTTATCAAGATAAGTCGAAGACATTAGTGATTGAAGTGACTTATAAACAATTACTTTCTTCTTTTAATCTTTTAAATCTTAGGCGCTTAGGCCATTATTTAAAGTAACATCCGAGTAATCGCCTGTTGTGACTGACAGTAAACGTTATGCGGATGGCTGTTCCCAGGATTTGAACCTCTATCTTTCTATCCACAAATCCACCACGTTTCTCCTTGATGAAAAAGAAATACGTAATGTTAATCAATTTAAGTTTGTAATGAAGTCTCTAACGTCCCGATACTGTGTCCGGATGCATCACTCAAGGTACTAAGTTATTACAGTACTATCGAGTCATAATTTTCGCAGTGAAAGACGTTAAGTAGCATTTGCTTGCTTCTGACTGAAAATTGAAGTCTTACTAAAATGCAACTTCTACGTCTAATACACAATAACTCTTTTTGTTTATTAAAAGTATGAAAGTACTGGAGGTGAGTGTAAAAATACCTAAAATTCTACTGCACAAATCTGATTGTTGAAGGAACAGTCATTATATCAATTCCAATTTATAAATAATTCACATTATCGCTTTCAACGAAAAGAGGAAGGACATTAGCATTATGAAAATTAGCATAATACGGTTCATCCCCATCCATGTTTAAAATATAGAAAAAAACAAAGATGCATATGAATGTTACACAAATTGAAATTTAGAAAATGGGACAATGCACAAGAAAAAATGGCAATATGTTTCCGCAAATATGTAAGGATTACTGATATAATGATGTCGTTTCGACATACACTTGCTCAGTAATAGCTTCGGCTCGTGTAGGGATTATTCGCTTCATTGGCAGTCACATTTATTGATCCACCAGTCCATACATTTTCAACTGCTAAAATGCTGCTGGTCATAGAATTTTTCAGATCCCGGTAAATGTTTCCGTGCAGGAACTCATTTAATTAAAATGACTGTCTGCCGGTGAAGGGCTTCAGAGTAAGCAGGGTGAGATAAAGATTACTATTGTCTTACCTTGTTCCTTGTGGCCAGCATTCTCTCAGAACTAAAAACACACACTAAAAATAATACTAACTACAACGAATTCGCCAATCTATTCGTTCGCACATTCGCGTAGAATTGAATTGAATTGAATAAGCCTTTATTGTAGGGCGAAGTTATGCATACGCTGCATTGAGTCCGTGATTACCGTAAACTGACGGCCATATAGATATCTGTGAAACTTTTTAACACCAAAGACTAAGGCGAGTCCTTCTTTTTCAAACGGGGAGTACTTAGTTTCCGCTGGTGACAGTGACGCTGATGCCCAGGAAATAGTTTTAAATTTCCCTTCTCTATTTTTGTTGCAAATCTGTACCTCCAAGCCGTAACGACTGGCATCCGTAAACAAATAAACTTCCTCTTGAGCATTAAACACATTTTTCTTAGTGCAATCTGTAATTAGTGCCTTAACCATTTCAAACTGTTTAGTGGTCCTCCGTCCAGTCCCATTTAGTGTTCTTTTTTAATAAATTATACAATATATGTGCATGTGTTGATAAACGAGGCACATTTTTCTAAAAATAATTTACTAATCCAAGAAAGGAACGTAACTGTGTTAAATTTTCTGGTCTTGGACACTGTAATACCACCTGCTTATGCTTTTGTATGGATATATAACCATCGGTTGAAATTTCATGGCCCAAATATTCAATTTTAGTTTTAAAAAATTGACATTTATCAAGATTAACCTTAATATTGAGTGTTTGAAACTTTACTAACACTTTCTTGGTCTTTGCATAACAGTCCTACACCAGTAAAAATAACGGTCTAAAAATGCTTGCACCCAAGGGAATTCTAACAGTGTGCTATCCATAAATTGTTGGAAAATGAATGGGCTTGTTGAGAGCCCAAATGGGAGACGCTTCATTTTGTATAGCCCCCAGGGTGTGTTGATGGCTACAATTTTACTTGATTCCTCATCAAGGGCGAGCTGTTGGTAGGCCTGATTTAAATCCAACACGACGTAAGTATCCGCCCCTTGAATTTTATGTAAGATATCCTCTAACGTTGGTAGCGGATAAAACAATTTTCCAGGCAACGATTGACAGTTACTTTATAATCGGCACAAATTCGAATAGCGCCTGATTTCTTTGGGACGATTACTATTGGTGTAGCCCAGTTTGAATACTCTATTGGCTCAATTATTTTCTGATTAACTAACTTGTCCAATGAATTCTTAATTTTCGCCTCCATACTATATGGAACACGATAAAATTTGCGAAAAATTGGCATTGTATTTGGTGCCAGCTTTATGGTTACTTTATATTCTTTAATTGGCTGTGAAACATCCGTTGAAAACACGTCATAAAATTCCTAATTTAAACATTGCTGAAGTCTACTACTCTTTCTCTCATTGGATTCCAATAATGTATTTACATTTAGAGAATTTATAGTGGTAAATGGTATCCTCCAGACAGGCCAAAATATATTTAATCCTGGTCTTCCTATAACGATCCATTTAATCGAATTTGCAACTATAAAGAATTACAATATGTTTAATTCCTTAAATACTTTACATTCTAATTGAACTGAACCTAAGATGTTGAGTCCGTGCCCATCTGCAGTACATATGGGAATTCTAACGTCAGATTAGGCTTAATATGCATTCATTGCTGCTTTGATATAAGATTGGCACACGCTCAACAATCTATTTCTACTTTATGATCATATCCATTAATAACCATATCTGTTAAACAAGGCTCACTATCTACCATGACCTTTGGATATTTGTGCTTTTGCTCATGCATCGTGTTCATACTGCTATCCATTTTACACAATATCAACAACAGCAATATCTTTATTGGACCCACTTACTAATAAGATAAACAAGCTTTTGCTTGCTGATTTACTAAGGTAAGCAAAACTTTCGTTAGTTGGAATACTGGCTGTTTCAATATAGTACACTTTGATATCTAGTACCCAATCATTCATTATCAATTACAGTGATGGTTCAAAATGCACATTCTCGATCACCATTTTGTTAAAGGGTGAAGATTATTTAGAGAACATAAATACATCACTTTACGTTAAGCCTTTAACCAATTAAATCATGAAATATTGAAGTGGCCGTTTAGAATAATTTTAGGACTGATCTGGGAACGAGGTTAAATCTAAAGTTCATCCAACAGAAAACGTTACTTATTAAATGTAGTATTTTAATGAAAGTTCTATTCCATAAATGGTTCATATATTTTACATACTAAGCATGTATTCATAAATTAGCATTGTACACTTGGATTCGACAATTGGACAACATCTTTGTGTACATTGTAGACCACAAGTCGCAAATGCAGAAACTCCATATTTTTCATTAAAATGACATTGTACAAGAATCTACCATTGATATTACCTTCCAAAAGAAGTCCGTTTATATGTCCTTTAATAATAGATAAGATCTTCAAAACTCTTTGTACAACCTCAATTGTTCGTATTAAGAACTTTACTTACGCAGTTAAGGCATTTCTATGTAAGTTTGTTTGTTTGTTTGTTTGTTTAACAGGAGGCTTACTCCAGCCTTTTGCAAAGTTGATTTCCATCTAATTAGTAGACTTTTTACCTAAAAAGCTATTTACAATAAAATATTACTGCATAGAAATTACAGTCTGTTGTGTTGGCCTACTTTTGTTATCCGAACAAAGATTGGCCTAAGCCATTATACTGAAAAAATATCGCGTTTGTATCGCTATCAAAGTAACTACTTTATACCTTCATCAGCATCTCATACACGAATTATGATTTTTACAACAAACAGTTAAAATTGAGTTTTAATTAACCATCCAATTGCCAAATACGAAATATCAAAGTTATGGGTCAACAAAAAGGGAACACTGACAAACGCCACGTCTCAACGTAAACAGTTATTTCATGAATTTGGTTTCGAAATGTTCAAAATCAAGTAGAACTTTGGAAAAAATAATTTTAAATCATCGAAGAAAGTTTATTAAACTAAAATTTATTTGGAATTACTTCTCAACACACTAAATAGTAATTATTCTCAAATAATATTTGGCGGTGATTTTAATATTGACATAGGAAAACAAAATAACAGAAGTGAAATACTTCTTAATGCACTGAAATCATTGAACACTCACACCGCTTTCTATTCTCCCACCCATTCCTACAAAACATCGAACAGTGCAATTGATATTTTAACTAACTTATCTCCTAAGTGCTATGCATGTTATAGCGTTGAATTCGGCTTCAATTACTATTTAGGACAACTTATAGTGGTTCATTATTTCTTCAAAAGGCATTTCGTCTGTGTCTGCATAAGAATATTTAATGACAAAAGCATTTGTACTCTTCTAAATCTTTTTGAGGAAGAAGTTTGGTCACTCTCAGAATTTGATACATTCGATGATACGTTTAGCAATTTCTTGAGAAAGTTTACAATTTTATGAGTCATCCTACCCTTATAAATATAGAACAATAGGGAAACACAGAAGAAAACTATGGATGACGAAAGAATTAGGACATCTAGTGAAAAATTAGAAAAACTAAACTTAGAAACAAAACTAACTTGTAATTAGTCGTTATTAGAATATTACAAGGAATATAAATCAATATATAGGAAAGTAATCAGAAAAGAAAAGTGTCTACATTACACCAAGCATATAACTCAATTCAAGTCGAAATTAGCCTGGAAAATAATTAAGTATGAAACAGTAAAAACATAAAGCTTCATATCGAAGATGACCAATCTTGTACTAGCAATCCCAACCGAGTAGAAAAGCACTTTAGTTCATATTTTAACAATGTTGATAGTAAACAAAATAAATCAACCAAATATGATGATAACTGTACAATTCCAGTTATAACTCGATCAATTACTTAGTCCTACAACGAATTTGGCAATTACTGAAGTAGTTAGAAAATTATATTATCTGCTTGTCCAGATGAAATACAAGAAGTCATATTAAAAAAGTGCATCCATGTTATCGCCCTTTCCGTCACTTCAATTGTTTGTAAGTCACTAGACATGGGAATTTCCCCAAGTATCGTTAAATAAGCTCGAATTAAGCCGATATATAAGAAGTGAAACCAAAAAAAAAGGAAGTCGAAAACTGTAGACAATTTCCGTCTTATCAAAATTTTACAAAATATTTTACTCAAACGATTTTACAAAAGACAAATCTACTATCACAATAATCATTACCCGTGGAATACGGAACACTCGTTCACGAAATTATATGACTTATGTAAAGCATTCGATTGCGTTGATCATCTCAATTTAATTGATGAACTTCACCGATACGGAATAAGAGAAGTAGCAAATAATTGGTTTTAGTCGTATCTTTCTAACAGAACACAAGCGATTAAAATCAGTCAGTGACGCTTAAACTTGTTGCGTCCGAATTTTTTTCTACAAACCTAGCCCTATCAGTGTTGAGTCCCACAAGAATCAGTACTGGGTCCAATATTTTTTTCTACTGTACATAAGTGATTTGCCCAATAGAATCAGGGAAGGTAAAAAAAATAATTTTTTATATGTTGATGACACTAACATAATCCTCAAGGCTAATAGTGTACCATCCTTTCATAACAAAGGTGATACTACAGCCAAACAGCTCGAACAATGGTTTCTATGATAATAAACTGCTCCTAAACACAGATAAAACGAAGCACTTACAATTCAATCACCAGAGAATCAATCACTTGTTACTAAGTTGACACTAAATAACAATCTCACTGAATGCACGAATGTTACTTTTTTAAATTATTAAAATTCATCAACAATAACATGACATGGAACTATCACATTAGTACTTTATGCAAGAAGGTTTCCTCCTCAATTTACGTAATCAGGTCTCTATACTGGATAGCAAAATTATCATATTTCTTTACAATGCCATATTTCTCTCTCGTGTAGTATATGGCATAACATTCGGAGGTTCATCGAGCGTTCTTATAAAAGCTTGTCAGGTCCAAAAAGAAAATAATTAGAATATTTACCAAGAAGCCCCATAGATACAGTTGCAAAATTTGTTCTTCTCATTAAAAATAATTACTGTTCCTTGTCTGTATATACTTGAAGTGCTACAGAATTACTTCGAAAAATCTTCCAAAATTTAAAAGAATGCGAATATTCATAATCATGTAACTAGAGGTCATCAGAAATTAACTGTTATTATCCACAACACAACACTGTTTGCAAAATTCACAACGTATGGGAATTATGTTGTATAGTAAACTACGAATTCAAATAAGAGAATCAAACTCCTTTAATAAGTTTGTTACCTTACAAGTAACAACATTTTAAGTGGGCACTCAGACCTAGAAGATATTATATATATATATATATATATATATATATATATGACCGCCGTGCTGATCATGGGGTCCCGGGTTCGATTCCCGGCTTTACCAAGGGATTTCTTTTTCCAAAGTGAGAGGGTCTGGAACGGTGCCCACCCAGCATAGTGATGCAATTAGGGAGCTGCTATGAATAAAAGACAGTGGCAATCACAGTTGAGAGCTGCGGCTCTCCTCTCCCAACACGTTTGGTCAGCGTGGGAGCAGTAGACCAACTCCTCCCTCCGACAGAGGTCTCATCCAGTAGTGGATTGAATAGACTACGTTTTATCGAATAATAGGGAAATTCTTCAAGATATGTCTGTTCTGAACAGTTTCAAAATCTCGAGTGATCATAGGATTGTGAGAAGTAAACTGAAACTAAATACTAGACTTGAGAGGAAAAAGCTTCAGAATTTCGACGAGTGGTGGTCGCTCTACTATTTTTGATTTCCTTGGTATTTGGAACATGCAAACGAAGTTGAAAACAGTTTTTGAATTTTTTTTATTGCTCATAGCTCAGAATAACAGGGTGTTCGAAAATGAGATTCTGCAAATTTTTTTTGAATACAGCGAATCATTATACATATTTCACAAACCAGTTTAGATATTTGAATAATTCAAAAACATTAAAAATATAGGCACCTCAGAGAATATTTAAAGATTCAGAGAGTCTTTATGTTCTAGCCTCAAAACGGTTATCGGTCAGCGTGGTTTAAACAGTTGTAAAATAAGGTAAAATTTTCATTTTTAGATTTTTTTCCCGATTGAATGGAAAGAAATAACAAGCCGTTTACTTTATTATTATTATCTACTATTGTCACTGTAATGACAAAAAGGAATTAACTTTCTGTCATTTCCTTTTCTTTATATCGAGACTTCAATTTCATAAAAACTCAAATTTGTTAAAAATTGAGGGGCTGTAAAGCCAAAACAGGGAGGGAGTACATGAACAGAATTTCGTATAGGAGTTCCTTTGTTTATATTCTAAAATCCCTGAAATTTTCATTCTGTTATTCAAACCCCTCTATGTAATACAGCTTCTTCAAAGTTGCTTAAAAAGCTATAATCGTGTCAATACAAATTAACATTGAAAAATGAGGCTATTGTTAATAATGTTGTATTCTATCATCGTAATCATTTAAATCACGTGCCTTAAGCACAAATAGTTTGTTTTACGTTCTTTGTTGGTGCACAGAGCTACTTTAGCTTTCTTCTATCTACTGCTTAAGGAAAACTGGTAAAAAAGGCACTCATCTCCGATCTTATCGCATGAACTGAGTGACTTTTTTTTTACAAGTTATGTACGGAGCCATGTCATTCGAAGAGATGTTATTCTTTTCGTTAGACCTAATAGAATGCATTGGCCAACATTTTACTTGGATCTCGCGGTTAAAATCTCAGGTTTTCTTTTCAAGTTATGTACATACATATCTATGTTACGTAAGGAGATGTTACTCTTTTCGTTGGGCCTAATAAAATACACAGACCTGCTTCACAGTAATAATAATCTCTAACAAAGACGTTATATCTTAAGATACCGCTGATTCGCTAATAGCTGATGTCCTGAAGTGCCGGTCAACGTCTAGCTAACCCTCCGTCGCACAACCGTTTTGTAACTTTCTTGTATCAATTTCAAGAAGCTGTATTTTATAGAGGGATTTGAATAACAATGAAATAATAACATACATTTGCATGATATGACATAACTTGTAACAAAATAGAAATAAAACAGTCACTCAAATGCCGTGATTTTAACCGCGAAATCCAAGCAAAATGTAGGATTCTACTAGGCCTAACGAAAAGAATGACATGGCTGCGTACATAACTTGTAAAAAAAACTGTCACTCATGAACAGTTCATACCATAAGATCGGAGATAAGTGCTTTTTGACCACAGTTTTTCCTTAAGCAGCTGATAGAAGAAAGCTAAAATAGCTCTATGCACCTATTGACACGACTATAGCTTTTTAAGTAACTTTAACAGGCTGTATTTCATACAGGGGTTTGAACAACAGAATGAAACTTTCAGGGGCTTTAGAGTATAAACAAAGGAACTCCTATGCGAAATTTTGTTAATGTACTCCCTCTCTGTTTTGACTTTACAGCCCCTCAAATTTTGAGAAATTTAAGTTTCTATGAAATTGAAGTCTCGATATCAAGAAAAAGAAAGGACACATGAAGTTATTTTTTTTGTGTCATTACAGTGACAATAGTAGATAATAATAATAATAAAGTAAACGGCTTGTTATTTATTTCCATTCAATCAGGGAAAAAATCTAAATATGAACATTTCATCTATATTTTACAACTGTTTAAACCACGCTGACCAATAATCATTTTGAGGCTAGAACTTATCTCTGAGTCTTTATTCTCTGAGGTGTCTATATTTTAAATGTTTTTGAATTATTCAAATATCTGAACTGGTTTGTGAAATATGTGTAACTTTATGATTCGCAGTATTCGACAAAATTTTCCAGAATCTCATTTTTGAACACCCTGTATATCCTGAACTATGAGCAATAAAAAAATTTAAAAACTGTTTTCAGCTTCGCTTGTATTTGGCATTCAATGTACCAAATATGAAAAGGATCAAAAATAGTCAAGTGACCAATTCTTACTTTATTTGTCGAAATTCTCTGGAATAACCCACAGACATTCGAGATAGAATTAAGCAACAGATTTCTTCCAACAAGCCTTGGAAGAGATACAGCGCCTGATGGTACTGTAACCAGAAATAAGGAGGAAATTATAACATTATTTGAAAATTTCTACAGAGAATTGTATTACTCCGAAGAAGAACTAGGAAAAGAAGCTTCAGAAGAAAATGATGTAGAAGTCCCAGACGTAATGAAAGAAGAAGTGGATAAAATAATTCGAGGTATGAAGAATGGAAATAGCCAGAAAAAGATGGATTCACAGAAGAGATTTTTAAATGGGGAGGTGAAAAGATGAAAGATGAACTTGCTAAATTATTCTCAACGTGCCTTAGGAAGTGAAAAATACTCTCAAGTTGAAATAATGTTATTATTAATTTGTTGTACAAGAAAGGGGACAAAGGACGCGTCGAAAACTATATAACAATTAGTCTACTGTCAGTTCTATACAAAATGTTCACCAAACTTATTTTGAATCGTATTGAACGAGATTTAGATTTTAACCAGGGAAGGGAACAAGCCGGATTTCGTCGTGGATTTAGCACAATGGAGCACATACAAACACTGAATGAAGTTATGGAAAGGACTATTAACTTCCACTATGTCTGGGATTCATAGATTTTGAAAAAACTTTCGATTCGGTCTCCTTGGCAGCAGTACTTAACTCACTTGAACATCAAGCCATCGAAAGTGCATACAACAAATTACTGCTAAACATTTACTCGACTGCCACATCTTTCATTGGACTACATCAAGAGAGTGACAAATTTAAAGTTGGAAAAGGGATAAAGAAAGGAGATTTAATTTCTCCAAAACTATTTTCAGAGGTCCTGGAGGGAGTGTTCCAAAATTTAAACTGGGATGAAGTTGGAATAAAGATCAATGGTGAATATCTTAATCTCCTACGATTCTCTGATGATATAGTCCTGTTTGTTTCAAATGCACGCGAACTACAAACCAGAATGGAAGAGCTGTGTAATGAGAGTTCGAAATAGGCCTTAAAATGAATTTAAGTAAAACAAAAGTAATGTACAATCAATATGCTGCAAAGAAGGAAATAAAGATTAGCGAAGAGACAATAGGCATAGTTGATGAGTATGTTTACCTAGGCCAGCTCAAAACTTCGAATGCTAAGTTGACGATGAAATAAATAGATATAAAATGGTTTGGAGTTCATTTGGAAGACTACACTTTATTTTCAAAAGCAAACTACCAATGTGTCTGAAGCGTAAGGTTTATAATCAATGTGTCTTACCTGTAATTATGTACGGCTGTGAAACTTGGACATTGAATGCGCAAACGACTCAAAAATTAAGTCACACAAAGAACATTGAAGAGATGCATGCTCGGGAGGGACAGGAAACGTCCAAATGCAAGATGGGTAGATGAAATCAAGCGTTTTTCAGGAGCTACATGGATGAGGATAGCATCAGACCGAGATATGTGGAAAGAAAGGGGGAGGCCTTCATCTAACAGTAGATAGAAAGTGGCTGAATATGATGATGATGATATACTTAAAATCAGTATACAAAACTGTTATTGTTTGTCAAATATTATATACAACTGGGCTGTGGTTGAAGAGAAATTGGTGGGAAAAATGATTAATAACATTATTAGTAGTAGGTCACTTATAAATATCTGGTGCTGGTTTACACTCAATGCCGCGCACTATGGTGATAGTCAAATGTCACTGATAGCCGCACGTCGCTATCTAGTTACCAGAAACAGACGCTGGTACAAGTGTAGAATTGGATATAATTCGTAGGATGGCATATGAATACTGTGTGTAAAGTTATTCAGAGGGCACCTGGTCTGACAGTCTACTCAATTTTAATCATGTATCGTGTCGCCACTAGATGGCTATTTGAATAAGGATGTGCGGATGTCACTGATCCCAGTGCACGACATTGAGTGTAAACTAGCGCCAGATATTCATAAGTGACCTACCACAAACAATGTTTTTAATAACTCTTCTTGCCAATTTCTCTTCAAACGCTGGCCAATTGCTCCTAGTATTTGACACAAACTCATTTTTGCATGCTGAGTTATATATATGTCAAGCAGCTCTGGGTCTGGTCAGTGCTTGGACGGGTGACCGTTGCAGTGCTCCAGATTGTGTTGCCTGTGCGGCGTCCACCCAGCGTCGTGAGGCCAATTGGGGAGCTACCTGAATAAAGAGGTAGCGATCACAGTTGAGAGCTTCGGCTCTCCTCTCCCAACACGTCTGGTCAGCGTGGGAGCAGTAGACCACCTCCTCCCTGTGGGAGAGGCCTCATCCAGTAGTGGATTGAATATGGCTGTGTATTATTATATATATATCTTGTAGGTCTGAGTGTCCACTTGAAATAATGTTAGTTGTTAGTTTGAAATATACTGCTGAAGCATATTTTTACTCAGTAAACGAACTTTTTAAATTTGATTTTCAAAGCACCAACATGACTTAAAACAGTCCGTAGTTCATGATATTTAAATAACCAAACGTATAGATTATTCTGTAACTAAGCGGTTTTATCTTTTTACTGTTCTCATATTATCAATCATAATTTGTGTATAGTGTGTGTTTCATTTTTATTCTACCTATTAAACTAGAATCCTTGTGTTGAATCTGTTGTTTGTGAGATGCTCTATACAGTTGTACTACATGTACATTTTGTACTGTCAAATGAACAAAATAATAAATCTGAATTTGACAAAGAAGGTTGTCTAAGATATCAACTACAATTTAGTAACGATTCAGTTAGATTAATAATGTTCTAGATATATTGATAACAGATAACATCATAGCGTTTGATGGAATATATACCTTGATTACGTAATGGTCAATATGTAGTACTGTGAGTTTTTTTTTCAGTAGACGTGTTGAGTTATTCACACACACATTCTAACATATCAGAAAACGTTCAGTGTTAAATAGATTAAGTATTTACCAATGTTTAACTTGCTAATTACTTGATAATTGAATTGACACCACCCGATAATTGAATTAATACCAATGTCTGATGCATATTTGATTTTAATCAACAAGTAAGATTAGCGCGGGCTTTTAAATTCAGCCATGTACTACAATTTTTATTTCTTGCTACAAATATTTATAATCCTCCCAACACATTATTTCCATAGACACACCCACAATCTTAGCTGCTTTCTTCTTTTCAATGATTTTCGAGGCCCCAGTTTAAAAATGTTAGAATTATGTACCTGGCAACATTCATATATACATACTAGGATGATTGTGCAGAAAAAAAAAATATTTTCTCTCCCGTTTTCTTGTCTAGCGCGGTCGCTTAGTACAAAAATATTGGCTTTCTGGCTTCCAGCATGAGACTCAGAATATTTATCAATAATGAAATCCTGACTAAAAATCTGCCTGGACATAAACACGAGGGACATTCAGAAAGCCATAATTGAAAATGACACCCAACATTTAATATATTCCGAACAAAAATACATAAGAATACTCGTATTCTGGCTACCAGGATGAAACAGCACATTTAGCACGACAAATCGGATAGGCCTCCGGTTGATCATAATTCAAGAGGGTGGCCAAAATTTAATATATTTCATTCTTGCGCTTCATGGTGTCAGTTTCCATGGTTTTGGTGTGCTAAATTCAAATAAATTGTTAGATAATTGGAACTGAGACATTCTTATATATCTTAACGAAAAACAAAATAAGAAAAAATAAAAATGGTTTTACTGTTCCGCAAAATAAAGTGTCAACAATTTTCTTCTAGATATTTTAAAATATAGTTACTATTTATATTTAATATAAATGCATCATGAAATGGCCATCACATGTGGATAAAGCTATGCATTCCAAGTTCAGGCGCGTGCACTTGCAATTTTTCACACACATCATTCTGTAGTGACAACTGACCAACTCTAAGCAATTTGACGAGAGTTCGACTAAAGCCTTCCAATATGATTTCTCTGATGAATTAGAAGATAGTTTCCATCTCCAGCTAGTGATCTCGGAAATTTCACGCTAATTTTGAACATACTTCGTCCAAATATTTGCTTCCAGTACAGATATCCTGAGATGTTGACGTAAGGCCTCTAAAGTTGGTGACATATTTTCCACAGTACTTTTCTCTCCTTTTCTTTTTAAACGTAATAACATTTGTAGTTGTGGTTGTAGTATCGTACATACGGACTGTAAAGTACCAATCCAAATTATTACAGAAAATAATGAAGTCTCCTCACAGTCTTATGTAAACTTTGGTCATCTCGGGCATGTTTTTATAAACATTTCATGCCTTCAGTTGGCAAATAATGAAAAAAAATGACCCAGCGAATGCGCGAAAAGATGGCAGAGAGAGAGAGAGAGAGAGAGAAAGAGAGATAACTTTTCCCTAACTCTCACGTCGAACCATACTTCTTTGAAGCCTAGATCTCTCAAATCCGCTATCACACCTACAGCTATGGCTATGAAAAAGAAATCCACTATTTCGATACAAATAAATTTATGACCAATGAGAACTGCATCTTGTACATGTAGCAGACTTTTGGTGTCCGCTTGTTCGTGAGTATTCGAAAGGAAATAGTTATTAATCCAATCAGTGGCGTAACTAACGGGCCCGCAATGCGGGGGAGCCTTCGGTTGAAGGGGGCATACTTAGGAAGCTTAGTTTCGAAGTTCAGTAACTTTACGGGAGGTCATTCTGGTTTGTTGCGGGGAGCCCCGCACGCCCTTAGTTACGCTACTGAATCCAATTATTTCTGTTAACGACTAAATAAGGCGAATTAAAATCTTTCTAACGTGGTGAGTTTTCCAGCACAGAGTTTATGATTCTTGGGACAGTGGCGACGCAAGCGGGTGGACGGGTGTGGCACTGACTGATGTAACAGTATGATGCCTTTGGTTGAAAAGAACACTAACAGTATGATGTAACTGAAGTGGATTTATGGTCTGTAGGCATCTGAGGCTCAGGCCAGGATAGCATGGGGGAGAGGCTGTTGGAAGGTAGTTGGCCATGGCTTATTTTGTAGGTACCATTCCGGCATTTATCTGGGGGTGTAGTATGATATCCTGCCTAAACAACTTCGAATTTCTGATGTGATACGGTATACACTCAATTACGATGAGGTTTATAGGGAGTTTCCGGTCTGTATAAATGGGTCGTCTATGCAATGCTAGTTTTACTACAGACATGGGTGAGGTGGATGTTTGGGGGAGATTCCAGTGCCGAAAATCCAAGGACTTTGAATCAACACTGAACGGATCTCAGATGGTAGCTAAAAAGTTAGCAAAAGAGAGAATGATAATATTCATAAGAGTTAGTAGTGTTCGAATTAAATTACTAGACGAAAGAGATGGAATTTTACTCCTCAAGAACACATGTTCACTGATACATATATTTAATTCCATCTTATTTGATTCTTTTAATGGCTGGCTAGTCAGTGAAATTCAGACTTTCTTTCCCGGTATGTCAAGATTTTCCAGTGTTCAGTTAAACGTGTAGTACTGTAGTTCCACTTCTTTGGTTAATTCATGCACGTATAGCCTACACAAAACATGTACTCTCCCTCAACAAATCAACATATATACTACATACGTAATTTTCTTCTTTATATAAACTGAGACGTTCACATTCATAAATCGATATTCCGTCTCACTAGAACAGCCAAGGAGAGAACCTTAGCTATTCACTCTTCTCAGTCTTTTTTGTTTGAGGTGTAATCATATACTTTTCCTGCTTCCGTCGCTGCGTACCACACACATTCCCAGAATCTCACAGCAGACAGCATCGAGCAAAAGTCTGAAACAACCACAAGAAAATATTTCAATGACCTACGCACTCTTACCAACTCGTAACTGTAAAAAGCAGCAAGATTCAGCACTGAAAGTTGCTAAAGAGTTCTTCTTCATTGAAGGTCTAGAAACTGATAGAAGTAGAAAACAGACGAAAACAACCCATGCTTACTTGAACGGGAACACTGTATCTTCTGCCATCATATTTTCTGTCGCAGTTGTGTTGAAGCCTGGTATTGGAGAGCAGAGGTCTAGTGCAAATATTTTTTTCCCGTCCCACATATCTGTACTACATGTAGGAGAGAGTTTTCTTCACCAAAATTCTACGAGTATTTCTCATTTGAGTTAAGGCTGCCACAGTTTCAGGTTTCAGCCAATCTCTCAATTTTATCTTCACTCTATACTCAATTACTAAAAAGTCTTTTAACTTCAGCATATAACTGAGAAAGTATGACCATTACAAAATCCCATAATTCTTTGTGTGAAACTCCCAAAGAATCCATGTGCTACCTACAAATCTATTGTTGAAACATTTTTCGTCCTATCACTGTCACATTAGATAGGGAATAACAAATCGCATCTCTTAAAAAGTGAATAAATTTTGAAGACAATCAACCAATAACTCTCTAAACATGGTTTCGTCCTGAGTCAAAGTTGCCTAAAGGCCTTAAAGATAAATTCAATTCCAAACACGGTTAGGTAACAAAAACACTTTACAAAATCATGTTTCCTTCCTTTAACATACTTGTAATCTGTTCACACATTAATTTACATTTTTAAACTACACACACACACACACACAAAAAAAACATAAATTTTTACATATCCAATTGTTGCGTTGAAGAAGCCTTCATGCAGAGGGCGGAAAGTACTTCCGAAGAATTGACTGACTCCGATTAATGAAAGGACAACTACAACTAATTAATTTTTAATTTGCGTATTTTTATGACATTCGTTGACCGTGCGCTACTATGTTTCTTTATTTACGGATAGTTTTGACTTATTTGATAACTTGGAAGTTGCTTGAAGTTTGTGGTTGACTCACTTAGCAATTTTCTTTACAAATTTGACAAAGTATTTAATTTCCTATTACGATCCGCCAGAATTGTCACCAAGTCATTAAAGAAGTTAGTCATTTCTGAACAAATTTTGCCATATTCCACAACTCTAAATCTTTAAGTTTTAGCGACTGACGTACAATTTTAAGTCCTACGAAAAAGTTATCTTCAGATTACGATGAAATTACCCATCATTAAGACAAAAATGTTTAAGAACAGATGTTTACAGATAAATATTTGCAGTTGGATTTCAAAAGTGAGTAGAATACTCTTCATAACTTATAATACAAAATGTAATTTAAAATTTTATGGAATGCGATCAACCTGAAAATATTCTTAACAAGAGGAAACAAGTTTTCCTGTTAGGAATTATTTTTCATATCATCAAACCGAACCAAATCTGATCTAAGCTCCTAATGAAGGAAGCACATACACCTCTATTCTTCAAGTTAAAAAGTATGCTGACGAGACTGTTAAAAAGTATGAAGTATTTTATAGACTTAACTGTTAGTGCGTTACTTTCTTGCTAGGTTAGCTGTTAGATTTCCCAGCAATATACAGTTGAATTTGACATGGTGTGAGCCACTTACTCGTAGGTATGGGAGAGACTGTTATTTTTCGGAAACAGTTATAACAGTAATTGTGATGTACAAATGTACGAAGAACTGATAAAAATAAGTTAGAAACAACAGTTTAAAACTAGGAGTAATTTATTCCCAACCGTGAAAAGCAGTATAAAAGTACCATTTTAGATTAACTTATTTACCTGCAGCTTGATATGTACGCAGTATTACATGTTAGATTGTTAGATAACAGTAGAGGAGCTAGGGTACCCCCTGCATGGCCCCCCCCCCCCAGGAATAAACACAACTAGTATTTTCAGAAGCTTTAAGCTTCCCTGATTCAGATTAGAAACGTTAACACAAGAAAAAATGTGTTCCGAAGGGTCAAAATCCAATATGGCCGCCAGCCGCAACATACATTTTTTTAAAATCATACCCGTTACTTAATTTCTTTTAGAGGAAAATCTAATAACAGTGTAATTATGAAACATACCTTGTTTTATTTGGTAAATAACAGACAATTAGCGCATAATATTGTTATGCGTGCATAGATCTACGTTTAGAAGAAGAAGAAAAACACGACATCTCAGAAATTTCAATTTTTTACGCTATTTTGCTTTTAATATTTAAACTTTCTACGGTGTAGCTTGTTTAAAACGCACAATATCAAAAACAAGTTTGACATAAAAGTTGTTGCCTGTTTCATAATCTTTAAAATGATGTATATATCAATATGGATGAACAATTACTGTGTTAGCTAATGTGGTAGCAATTAAGCGTACCAGCACGCGAACAATGCTTTATCGTTTATGTGTGCCCTATCCCCATTAGCCTGTTGTGAGCTGTCAACGATTATGACGATTTGTCTTTACTGTGTAGCGGCAAGTAAAATAAGTGCTGAATTGGTAGTGTATTCTGGTGACCTTTTCATGTGATATATCACGTACCCAGATAGCATGCCAGCTTGCAACAAGGTTGAGTCACGTCAAAATTGCTATGTGGGTAATGAAAAAAAAAGTAGAAAAAGGAAGAAAGTATTTCAATTGTAAACTATGTTCTGTGCTCAGAAAGAGCAAATAGAAACTCATAGAAGGTTAGTCATATTTCTATTAGTTGGAAATTAAATTGTGTGTAATTTTAGTTTTTTATATAACTTACCTTTGAAGATGTGGTATTTTCAATTGAATGTTGTTGGTTATATTTATTATTTTCTGTCAGAGCGTAGTAATCTGTTATCATTTTAAAGAAAATTTGTCATGATCTTGTGATAATTTATGAAGTGGAATGAATGTATTAAACTTAACAATTTACTTATTTATTGGAAATACAATAAAAGAAAAATGGTTGGTTTTGATTTATTGTGTAATCTTAGGGGTAAATATCGTGAAAGATGAACTGTGATAGTGAAATAAAACTTACGGACGTTATTGAGGTTAGTTTGAAATGAAAAGATGGACTTCATGATTTTTTGGAAGGAGAAAATACTATTCGGGTTCACAGCGCGTGCAGGCAGAATTATACAAGACGTACTAGTGTCAAAGCTAATCATATCTCAATGCAGACCGATAACCTATCTCATCGTTCAACATCTTCAACTTATTTAAGGATCTCAGAAGTAACGTTCGATTTAAAAAGAAACTGCTTCATTTGCGGAAAAGAATTTAGTGTTGGACCCACCAGAGGACTGGAAGTGTTTTCATATGGTTGTGGCTTTAGAAATAAGGGAAAATCTTATCAAGAAATTTGACTTACGAAATGATAAGTGGGGTGATGGGTAAGGCGAGACTTGTTATTGTAAGTAATCTTGTTGTACAAGAAGTACAGTACCATTGAAAGTGTTAGTAAGACTTTTCAAGAACTAAATCAATTAGGGAACTCGTGAGTCGACCAAAAAGAAACCAGGGAAGCTATTTTCTATGTTATGTGAGTACATATAAAACGGTGACAGTGCCAGTACATTCTGAATGAATTAAAAGATATTAAGCAATGTGTATCTGGTCAAGAGGATGGCTGTCATATACAAACAAAAAACATCTTTAATAGCATTTTAAGAATCGGATAATTGTTTCAAATGTTTCTGGAAGGAAAAATGTACTCTGCTTATCGGACACAGTTCATAAAATTATGTATCAGTGATATAACGACAGGGAAACTGGCCCTGCTACTGAATGGTTAAGGATAGTATTAGCTGCAGCCGACATCAGACCGATGGCTTATGACTGAAGTATAAACCCAGATTTCATTGATAGCAAGTCTGACGGGCAAAATCTCATTTTAAGACTTTATGGATGGAGTAACGACAAAGAAGAATGCTTCTGAATCACAGAAAGTTAACAGGAAGTGCATTGTGATAAACCATACTATATTATCAACTGTAAGACCAAGATTATTCCTGTCACCCATGCAAACAAGTCTGTTACCAACCCTTCACCGATTATATGGGTAAAAATATCTATTCAATCTATTATCGTCCATTCGAGTCTGCGCATCATACAAAGAAACTTATGTTTACATGATCTCTCTCATCAGTGCAGGACTATCAAAAACTAATAGTGAAAGGTTTCTTCAGCGTATGTTTGACAACACAGATGTAAATATCCGCCCGTTGAATAATTTAAGTACGTTCCATGCTATGGAAGGAATCCAATGTAGTACAGCTAGTTAGTATCAGGACTAACACTCAGGTAAAGGTTCAACGAATGGTTCTTTTAATCTTGAAGATATTCGTTTGCGTTAGAACCCAAAGAAAAGTGATGGAAGTGGCCTTAATAACGTGCTTGAGGATTTCAATGAATTCAACAACTGTCGGAAACCTCAAGAAGCAACTCACTCTTTAATTTGATGTTGCTTGTTGGATTAAACAAGCAACCTGGATGAAATTGTTTCATGAACAACCTTATTAGTAACTATGAAAAGTGTGAATCGATGTACATAATGCCAGTACGATTTATAAAATTGCATCCTTGTACTATTTACACGCCATTGTGCTTGACAGCAGATCAGAGTAAAAACTCAGCTAATCATTATCGTCACATCTGATCCACTTGTGTTGAATTGGATTCAATTATGGACTTTAGGCACCTATGGCTCAGACTGGAATAGGGTAGGAGAAAGGATGCGCACTGCGAACCCGAATAGTACCTTCTCCTTCCAACTTATCATACAATCCATTATTTCATTTGAAACTAATCTTAATAATGTCCATAATTCTCTTTCCACGATTACAGTCTCTCTTTCAAGACATTTCCCACTAAGAGCACACAATAAATCAAAATCAATCATTCTTCTTTTATTGTATTTCCAATAAGTAATTTGTTAAGAATAATGCATTCATTCCGCTACGTAAATTTTCACAAGATTCTGACAGTTTCTTTAAAATGATAATCGATTACTACGCACTGACAGAAACTAGTAAACATAACCTAAGCATATATACATATATAAATATACCTTACAAGTTTGGGAAATTAATGTTCTTAGACTCCTTATATAAAAATTATGTAGGATGCTTTCATTAAAATTATTCTCAAGTGCTTTTTTACACATCATTATATATTAAAAAAACCTTGTCTAATCACATTCACTTAATTATTACTTACTTGCACATTATGTAGTCTAATTATGGTATATTATGAATGCATGTATTATTTATCATGCATCACTCTAAATTTCTTTGCTTTAAATGTTTTATCAATTAACGAATTTTATAAATTTTCAACTAACTTTATAAATAACAAATTGTATAACTTTATAATTTTTAGTCATAGGAGTCTTCATCACCCTATCTTCATTAGTAAATTCTTGTGTGCATATGCACAGAAAAAGATTATATACGCATACATATGCACATTAAAAAAACTCTATATTTAAAAATGTTATTTATCAATGTTGCATATGGAGAAACTAACTATGCATTTGTATATATGGGAAATTTCTATTAATTTTTAGATTTACAAAACTGATGCCAGTCAAATTTTCTTTCAAATATGTCTGTAGGAGTACTTATGGGAAGGAAATCATTGTTTTAGAAAACTGAGTATGATTCAATCATGTATGTATTGTCTTATTCTTACGATGTACCAAGTTTTTTACAAAATATTTTTTTTCTTGTAAATTCAAGCTTTGTGCCAAAATTTGCCTTACTTTATTTATATTTTTTCTCCGTAACTAAGCAAGTGTAAACCTTACATTCTTGTATGTTGATGGAGGATAGATAGCAAGATATTTTAGTAGTAAATTTGACTTTAGTAGTAGTAATAAAGTAACAGTGGCGTAAGTGTAAGGAAAAAGAGAAATAGAAAATTATTTTTAAAAATTGAATTTTTTTAGATTTCGTCTCCTTTTTCTTCTAAACGTAAAACGATCAATATACGCGTAACAATATTATGCGCTAGTTGTCTGTTATTACCAAATAAAACAAGGTATGTTTCATAATTCCATTGTTGTTAGTTTTTCCTCTCAAAAAAATTAAGTAACACAGGTAATCGGTTTTAAAAAATGTATGTTGCGGCTGGCGGCCATATTTTCGGAACACTTTTTTCTTGTATTAAAATTTTTAATGTGAATCAGGGAAGTTTGAAGCTTCTGAAAATACTAGTTTCATTTAGTCCTGGGGATCCATATGGGGGGGGGGGAGGTACCCTAGCATCCCCTCTAATAAGTGTACGAGTACGTATTAAGCCTGGTCATATTCGGACTTCTAAAAAAAAAAAAAAAGAGAACCCGCGGACAATTTTGTCGGACTCGGACTTGCGACTAAACTTTCACACTAAAACACTAAATACCATTATTGGAGAACTTAAATGACATACGTACGCACATATATATGTTCATTTGTGGTCGCAAAAAAAATGTTAGAATTGGTTTCAAACTAACTTTATTTTCTTGCAACAAAAGTTCGTTTAAGCCCCTCGTACACGATTCAATAAACATTGAATCAAATTCTTGAACAAGAAGTTGGATGAGTGCGTACACGATCCAACTGGTATAATCAAAGAGTTGTATCCAAGTAGTGTTGAAAGTGCTTGGATGGTGCTCGTACACGATTCAATAAGTTAAGCGGAAGTGTGATAGAGCCAAAAGCACGTGAGTCGATTTGCACTTTCTGCGTTGAAAGCAGGAACATGCAGGTATTATGCGTCGCTTTTAATAAAATAATAACCTGATTAACGGCTGCGATTCCGTAGTTGGTGATGCCTCGAACATCGACTTTTTATTGCTTTATTTAAAACTCTTTTCAATCCTTATAAATTTCTATTTATTTCCGGTTACACGCACTTCTATAAACATCTAACGACAACTAACAATCCAAAGTGAAAATGCATATTTTATTATTATTTCGTTACATACGCACTCCAGTTGATCAAGATAGCGCCATGTGGAGGCATACTAATCGTGACACTTCGTGTCGGAATACATTTATTTGCGTTCATTACTACATGCAGATTGTAGGGATGCGGCGGAATATTAATAGCATTGCGTCGTATTATGAATGACACATTATTTGCTACAAAAATCATGGCCACAATGTTGAATAAGCAAAGGCGGGTTAAAGAAGGTTAGATTTTTTATTATATGCGATGCATGGTTTAATGTGCTCGCTCACCAACGTGGAAGCAGCCAAGTAGTTCCAAGTACTTTTCGCTATTTCATGCACGGTTCAACGTGCTCGCTCACCAGCGTGGAAGCAGCCAAGTAGTTTCAAGTACTATTCGCTATTTCATACACAAATTAATTTGCTCGCTCACCAACGTGGAAGCAGCCAAGTAGTGTCAAGTACTTTTCGCTATTTCATACACAAATTAATGTGTTCGCTCACCAACGTGGAAGCTGCCAAGTAGTTCCAAGTACTTTTCGCTGTTTCATGCATAGTTTAATGCTCGCTCACCAACGTGGAAGCAGCCAAGTAGTTCCAAGTACTTTTCGCTATTTCATGCACGGTTTAATGTGCTCGCTCACCAGCGTGGAAGCAGCCAAGTAGTTTCAAGTACTATTCGCTATTTCATACACAAATTAATTTACTCGCTCACCAACGTGGAAGCAGCCAAGTAGTTCCAAGTACTTTTCGCTATTTCATGCACGGTTTAATGTGCTCGCTCACCAACGTGGAAGCTGCCAAGTAGTTCCAAGTACTTTTCGCTGTTTCATGCATAGTTTAATGCTCGCTCACCAACGTGGAAGCAGCCAAGTAGTTCCAAGAACTTTTCGCTATTTCATACACAAATTAATTTGCTCGCTCACCAACGTGGAAGCAGCCAAGCAGTTCCAAGTACTTTTCGCTATTTCATACACAAATTAATGTGCTCGCTCACTAACGTGAAAGCAGCCAAGTAGTTCCAAGTACTTTTCGCTATTTCATGCACGGTTTAATGTGCTCGCTCACCAACGTGGAAGCAGCCAAGAAGTTCCAAGTACTTTTCGCTTTTTCACTCTAATTTAATACTTCCATGACTCGAAACTTTGTTATATTTTAAGTTACAACCCTTCCACACACGTTGGAAAAGATTACATTTTTTCATGCCCTAAAGTAAAGTGTACCCAGATACTTCTATGTTTAGCAGCTTTGAACTTGCTACATACAGTAAATAAAAACTCGACCTTTCCACATAAATTATGAGCAACTCAGTGGTACTTTAAATATTAATATCCTACTGCTTCTAAATACAATACGAACTTTATTAGGAATTATAGTAAACCGTCTGTATCAATTTCTATTGCAATAGTGATTGTACAAAAGCTACAGAAGAAACATCAGGTACACTTTACCTCAGCAAGATGCGATGGAATTTCTTGTAGCGATACTTTATTTATTTTATTTTGATTTTCTGATAATATCTTTATTTCGCATCATAAAATCAAGGCTTTAAAAATTCCCTGCTCCATGTTAACATCTTAATTTTTAGCATTCCGGAAGCACTATTATCACGTGTTCAAGTCACCAGCGATGTGATTGGTAGATCAGTGCGTTGAATTCAATAAAAATAGGACAGGTTCTAAATAGGACGAATTGGATGAGAAGACTTGAATTCAAGAGATTTCCTGTGAGGAGTCTCTGACTCGTGACGTCATTTTCATCCAATTGCTTGTTCAACGCTCTTGTTCAAGCTTTATTGAATCGTGTACGAGGGGCTTTAAACGAATTTACATTGAAAGTACTGAAGAAAAAGTATAACAATCCTGAGCAGGAATACAACTGACACAGTATTTTGGAGTCTGACGCCACCTACATTGCTACAGCGGCACAAACCTCCTCGTTGAACTGTTTCCTTGTAATTATACAAAAGCCAAGCTTGAAACTTTAAGTTATTGAAACACTCTGCACGTCTTGCTAGTGACGTTCCATTTGCTTATGACGTCATGCTGTGGACGAAGTTCTTGATCTTGTTATTTTGTTTATCTTCCTTTAATTTTTCTTGTGACACATTCTGTGGTGAATTATTCTTCTCTAATTTTTATTGGATGATCGCAATATTTTTCTGGGCGAACAGAAAGCTTAATTTTTCGCGCCTATTCGCTGTAGCTGCTTTTAATATGCTTTTAGATAATATATTCCATATATTTTGTTTATTCTATCTGTTCTCGACTTGTGTAATCGATCTCTGCCGTTTTCTTAATAGTCATTTTTCTCTTATTTGGTGAAGTTTTTATCTTGCGATTTCGCTCTCCCTTGAATTGGGCACATGGAGATAGTTGTCCCCTCCCCCTCGCCCGAAAGATGGCAGGAGACATACTACAAGATTATGGACGGCGTGCCACAGCTCTGCAGAGAGCTGCAGATGAAAAGTTAAAAAACAAGCAGAAAATATCTGCTTAGGCCTGTCAAATTGTTTATCGTTCTTGTAAGATGTGGACGAGAACCAATGGATTATTCAGGTATGGAATACTTAGCTGATTATTAAGCGAGACCAAGGAGGAAACACAGTGTCCTGGGTTGTGTTATATAGAAATTCCGAAGTCCGCCGATGAAGGTCGAACTGTCTTGAAATTTTTGGTCGCGAATGTCATTCAAGACTTCAATCAAAGTTTTGGTCATCTTACTGGACTAATGTGGTGAAATTTTAATGAATTAGAAACTATAAATTTTCTTTTTTCTCCACAACTTAATTATATTCAACCGATTGAATTAATTTTATTATTATTTATTATGAAAGGGTATATTGCTAGAATGGAAGGCTAAGTTTCCCATACAAAGGTGCACCATGTCTCCTACCTCGCCTCCATATATTTTGTGGACCGAACTATATCTTCTCTGTGTGTGACATAATGAAACTTGCGATTAACATTTGGCAGAGACGGAAGTTACTATTTAGGTGGAAATGATTTACAATAAATTAAATGTTCTTTATGCGTTTATCATCCTGCAGTTATCCGAAATGTCAGGATTAAAAGGTGAAATACTTCAATACTCTTGCTGTTTTCCTCTCGTAACCACGAATTTACTTTGTACTAACTTTTTATCTTCGTTTTCTTCCTGCTTGCTGTCGAATGAGTTGGGCGTTTGTAGTTACCTAAACTGGCAGGCATGATTCGGTAACCACGCATGTAATTTCATGGCAACTGAATTAACTGGTTTAAATAATGTTTATATCCTCGAATTTATGTCAAGTTTAGATCGTTTCTTTATTGGAAAAGGTGTATTGTCAATGATCTGTTAAGGTATTTTGCCTGGAACTAAAATCTGTTTTCTTTTTAGCTGTTTCGATTTTTGTATTTAGAAATTATATCTTTCCGTCTTCCCCTTTACGTGTTTACTTCAGCACTTTCATCATTCTTCAGACTGAAGAACTTAAAATCCGATTTGTATTTTGCTATGGCATTTTGGGACAAGCTTGGTTTTAGATCAGTCATGATAAAAGTTGACTCTGAATAAATATTTTCTTTTATTCACTCATTGTATATGAACCTCAATTAATTTAGGGAAAGCAAGAAATTGTATGTTATGGTGAAATATGTGTACTCTGTTTTCCAAGGTTTCTGGCCTGCTCTACTGGTTTGCTTTTCCTTTATTAAAACTGTTCATGGATTTTTCTGTGCAATGTGAAGTCTTAATACTGAAACATAGAGCCGTGTTTATAAACACTATTATTATTCTGTTTACTCATTTCACTCTACATGTAGTAATGTGTGCTTTAGCCTATTTGTGTTGTTCGGAGATGGCTTTTTAAGTAATAAATCTGATGTCAAAAATGCAATTATTGCTGTAACAGTAATTTACCCCGGAAAATATGCATCATAGGTTAGTTAAAGCTACGATGGTTTATCGTGATTAGTTACTCCGAAATTGGACCTGACAGTAGCTCAGATGAAGTCCATACTCTTTAAGTTCACTCATACATTGCTAATGGTTTTTAAGTTATGATTTTTATTTTCTTTCTGCGAAATGGTGTAAAGTTTTTTAAAATTATCTTGCTTAAGACTAAACTATTCAATATTCGCGACAGAAAATACACACCTATGCAGGCATCAGTGATTGAAGTTTGGAGGAAACTGTCAAACATCGTTTGGTGTAACGGTAGTTACAGCTTTCGGTTGATCTGCGGAAAGTAAGTTTAGATAGGGCCCCACCCGCACAAATTCGTCAAGATGAACGAATTCTGGTGTTAAATATTAATAATGTGTGTTCAAATTTATAGACTTCGGAAGTGGAACCGATGATAGAGATTTCCAATTCCTGAATTGGAGTAATGAAACTAGTATTTAGCCCTGACACTTAGCCGCTTCGTCTTTGAGTATAGCCTATCCAAGTTGGATGCTCGTCGGTTTATAATAGTTGGGAAATATCTTAATTGGCTGGTGATACGTTAGCGCTGAAGTTCCGCTGGGGATGGTTGAATGTTATACCCTGAGCCATTATCAGATCACTGGTGTTGCGTCAAACCGCTTGCCTTCTGGAGTTCGACGCTGCGTTGAAGTACTTCATTGTATACTATCTTTACCCGTGTAAATTTTCGATGAAAGCAACAGAGTTCTGCTTTGAACTTGTGCAGTGAGAAATTTTGCTGAGAGACCTTTTTATCCTTCGTTTATTATCTACGATTCTTTTTAGAGTATGTTTACATTGTAGTGTAGTCGGTTTATAGTGCATGCTTATGACATATTTTTGCTCTCTCTCTCTTACCTCCATCCTTTCTCCAGTGTCTTTCCCTGTCAGTTTTCTTCTGCCTTAGCCAGCCCACCTACCTCCTATCTGAAGTATTTTTAAAGAAAGTTTTATATCGAGAAACTTTGGCTTTCTGCTTTGAGGTATTGTCAAGGACTCTCGCTCGGTTTAATCAATTTATCCTAGATGACCTGAGTTGACCTTGTTGCTCATTTCTACTTTCTCTCTCTTTTCTCCTTTGACACACCATTGCCTTTTCCCACTTGATAACGTTGATGATTTCTCTTGAAACGTCGATTTTTAAATTTTGAATCTGGCCCAGCTGGGACTGTGCACCTCGTTTGTGCGTTACATAGTGGCATCGCCGACGTGGATTTTAAGTTTGACCTGAGCTGTGCTGTTCGCCCCGGAAGAGGGAGGGGGTACATTATATTAACATAACAAAATTGAATATTATTGCTTGTCTATTACAGAAATTAAAACGTTACTTGATAATTCTGGATTATTTTGTTGTGGATAAAATCTTGCTTATTGCTGAATATTTCATGTGAATGACACAAACGAATGACTAACTTAGAAATAAATGAGTTTGGAACGAATTTGGTTTGTTTAATTGAACAAACAAAAATCTTAGTAAACAAAGTCAATTCTAAATTTTAGAACCTATTTTTTTTACCTTGGTTATTGACGTAGAATCCGAAGAAACGCTTTAATGCGATAATTGTTATTGTAATTTAACGTAGAGTAGGTGCAGTAATATTGCAGTAATATTGTAGTTCTTTGCAGCTGTGATGTTCTAAATTTTAAGATCTATCTCTTTCCAGCTTGTATTGCACCGATATTTCCGATTCTTGGATATGCTTGACTGACACGGATGTCTAAGATATACGTTGGCGGGATATTGTCTGCATTCGGCAACTGAAAGTGTTCCATCTTTCCACGATTTCATAAAGATCTCCGTTTTTCCCAGATGATTCGCTTTTCCTCTTGTGCAGCTTTTACCTATTGGACACGATGAGCATAAATGCTACGTCGCTAGAATCTGTGTACAATCTGATTTCCAACCAGGTATAACTTATATCGCTACGATAATTAGGGCCGTGGCCAGGACTGCGATTTTCATAAAAGCCCTGGCGGGCGTCTAAGGGTTAACAAGTGGAATATATTTACACAGTGATGCACAGGATGGGTTTTTAACACGATTGTCACATTCAACCGCTCATTATTGTTCTTAGAAAGAGTTTATTGTTTTTGTTGCATCTGGCCAGTTTGCCGAAAGATTCATAATAAAATTCAACAACTTGTAGTTTGAATCTCCCCGCAGATGCTGGCGATGATGTTTTTTTCCTGGTGACTTTCTCTTTGCTTCCTTTCACTTCTTTTAGAACTTAATAGAGAGTTTTTCTGCTGAATTTGAATTCCATGTCTCTAAAGGATTTTTTTGTTAAACGGTCATCTAAAATTATTTACAATTCCTTAACCAGAAATAACATAGCGCAAGAAAACCTCAATTGATACTTTACGAAGGCATGTTTCAAAAACGAGCAAATATGAACACGAATTGCTTGTAATTTCTAAAAACTAGGATATTGAACTTTCTATGAAGAAGGATACGTGGAACTCGTTTTATAACTCTACGATAACATTTAACGCATCTTCAGTTTAGAAGATTTTACCGGCACCTTCTCAGATTACGTAAAATTTAAAATCAACAGCAATGTCCTGGCCAATGTTACACATATGTATGTGTAGTTGATGTTGTAAGGAACAAATACAAAACATTCCCCTCCCCCTTCCTAAAGAAATGAGTACGTAATTTAAGATAGGCAGTAACTTTGTACTCGTTATGACTAACGATTACGAAATACAAAATTCTCAAATCAAACTAAAACTTTGCGACCGCCTAACATACTTTGGGTGAGTTCATCTTTTTTACTGAAGGTAGTTCTGAAATCTGGATACTATAAACCTTCCGCTTTTAAATGAGCATGACCTCGATGTTATTGACTCAGCTTAAGTTTTGAAGTTTTGGCCAGGTTTTCAGGGTGTCTGGACCACTGTGCTATGTATAAAATGAAACCATGAAAAAAAAAAAAAATCTGGCCCACACTTCGTCCTTTTGTCCGACATTCTCAGCCGTCCTGTTATTTATTGAAAATAAGAAAAGAATGAAGTTTATTTAATTAGAGTAGGATTCCACTACAGTTCTCCTACTCAGTAATTATTCCGCCACGGATTGTATTTTCAAGTATTCACCCCACTTTTTTTTTTAGAAAAGGTTGTTTTTCGCTTACAACAATGGCACCGGATACAAACAGTAAAAACAACGCGAAAACTAACGCATATAGTCATAAGTCTTGCCGGTAGAAGATATCGAACAATCGCCTTTTCCCTCGCGATCCCACTAACAACTGTTTACACAGTCATTTTTTTAGAAAGGAGTCAGAAAGATTGAGAGACAGAGCCTCGCTTCACTTCTCCGTTTTCCCTCATTCGAATCTGTCTGGTGTCACCACTGCCGAGTGTCGATCTTAAGCTTGGTTCGTTCATTGTCGTCCGTGCGCGTTTTCTTGCCTTCCTCTTGCTAGAAAAGGCATACAAATCACAAATGAGCTTCAGCCTCAGCCAGTACCTGTTATTTTCATCGGTGTGGATAGACATGCGACTACGTTTTTCCTTCGTAGGTTGCGAGTAACATTAACAAATTCGGTCTGACACCGTACAATGGGACAACATTGGAACCCCTGGGTCACTGTTACACTTTGATCACTATAACAACCTCATACATAGTAATTTCCAATCCGGTAGTTATAAAAATATGGAAAAATATTAACCGCATATGCTATGGTGCAGTTTGTGGCAACCAGCTATTGTGCCATATCCGATGTCCGTTTTATGCCATTCATTCAGTTCCAAATAATTCACACATGCGTTTCTTTAAACAGATGGCGATAACCAGCAATCCAGAAAGTGTTACGACAAACCATGTGTTGTTATTTTCTTAGATACGCACTCGAGTTGATCAACATGGCGACATACTGAAAAAGGGTTAACTATAGTAGTGACGCACCAGTTTTTAGAAATTTACAGGAGGAATTGAGATAATTGTGTGATGTTTGAGAGTATTAGGGAGGAAAATATTGATGTTGGTAACATTTGAATTGAATAATGATATAGTTTTAGTGTGTTTTGAAGATGTTTTCAGGACGCACTGCATGTTGTGGCGGAAGGAACTATTTTGCTTAGAGTTACAGTTGTTGTCATGTGGAAGGCGGTAAGGCAGTGTTGAAATGGCGTATTTTTGTGATGATTATGACATTTCTTGCGTTATTGTATCGTATGAAAATGACGAGGGAAAGTGCATTTTGACGGTTATTTAGCAGAGTATTTATGTAAGGAAAGGAAAAGGCCCCGAAACAATTGTACACGATTTTCTAATGGAAATTGGGAGAGTTAACACGCCTGTGTGCTGAAGCTAAGTGTGAATATGTCAAAATATATTTTGTAAAGATAAATGACCGCACCTAACTTTACCTAACCTCCACGTTTATATGTTCAGTAATTTAAGATAATTTACGAAAAAGAAAATCGATTTTGGTTTTGGTTTTAGTGATTTTAAAATTGGTGCGTCACTACTATAGTAATGCCCTGAGAAATACTAATGGCATCACTCCGGGCTATGAATGTCATGTATTTTGTTAAAAAATCACAGACATAATGTCAAGTTTGCGATAGCGAGCGAAGATGGGATACTTAAAGTCAGGTTAGATATTTTTTGTCATTAAGTTTATATGATATGCACACGACGTTTAACACTCATTTCATATGCCCAACCCCAACGCGGGTGTAGCGAAACAGCCCCACGTACTTTTTGGTTCTCTCACAATTCCACGACTTAAAACTTAAAACTTCCACAGGAATTGCAAACATTACATTTCTCCTTATTTTTTACTTCTTTAGCTGACACGACCAAGGCATGTATTAAATAGGTAAATTAATAAGTATTTTACTGTCAAAGATACTCCATTCTACGACTATAAGTTGTAACAAAAGGAACTGTTTACATAACTGTCATGGTACTATTCGCCAATGACAATGGTATCGCTTAGTCAAAGAGGGCTGGATTCTTGATGGTGGGTCACTACGGGACATAGATATCTCCAAGTCACCAACAACCGTATAAGAACAAGACACCTTATCGTGCCCAAGTGGGAACATAAAACACACAGTACACTTCATTTTCTCCATTTGCACTATTCGGTAACAGTGATATTTTGTAAATATTCTGGGAGACCACCAAAATAATTTAGATAAGCAGTAGGCTTCGTAGTTAAAGGATACTCTACACGGACCGAAAACTACACACTCAAAAAAAAAAAAAAAAAAAAAAAATGTTCTTGTCCCATTTCACACACTTCTAAAACATCAATCTTAGTATACCTGGTTTTCCCATTTTATTCGCTGAGAGACTAGCTGTAGTTCTCTACGAACTTCTTCTTCAAATTCCCACTTGAACACAAGGAGATATTAAACTCTACCAACTTTTATGTTCGGTCGGAACCGGAATTAAATTTCCCTACAATGTTGCCAATCGATCAAAAGATGATCACACGCCGATCATAATAGTAATAGCTATCGTATGATCACGGCAGTAAATACTGCGCGAGTTGAATAAAAATTAGCATCAAGGGCTGATTTTCATAAAAGCTTGCTTTGCTTGCGATTTGGGTGAGTAGCCAATGAAAACACCTGTTTTATTGATTGGCGAATATTGCGTGTTCTAAGTGTGCATCAGTTGGTTACGGCTACTCACTCAAATCGCAAGCAACGCTAACTTTCACGGAAATCAGCCTTGTGTTTCTTTTTTCTTAATTATGGGCCGTCTAAACACAGAAAGTTCTATTTTCGAAAGCTTTAAAAAACACGAGTTAATCGTGCGTGCAATAAGAAAAAATACACCGTACCTGACTTACCTAAACTCCACGTGCCCTTGGTCACTAATTTTATTAAATTTATTAATATATAAAAGAGAGAAAAGTTATTTTTCTTAAATAAAAACGTATACACAAAACCACACCAGGATTCGATCTCGGGGTCTCTGTATTAGCTTTCCTACATGCTACCTATACGCTAAATTGGCAACTGAATGCAACTGCTCGGAAGTAATATTTACTGTTGAAGGAGTAATGCGCCTGCGCGAGAATGGCCTTAAGAGCATTATATGTTTAGACCAGTCTTGGGTAAGTTACTTGTAAAAATGTAACGCGTTACAAGTTACTTTACCTTAAAATGTAACGCGTTACTTGCCCCAGAAAAGTAAATGTTACCCTACTTCTAAAGTAACGCGTTACTTTCGGGCCCGAAACTTTCAATATGTAAAAAAAAAAAAAAAAAAACATATTCTTATTATTTCAATTTTCCGTACTACTGCTACTACTACCACCACCACCACTATTATTATTGTTATTATTATTATTATTGCACATTCTGATGTTCCCCAATCATCGTAAATTAGAACTGTAGGTTGATAATGGTAGCGCTGCTACGCGTATAAAAAGTGTAGGACTTTTTACAGTATATATTGCACTACTTATAGTTGCTGTAGCATAATGTAAACATGTTTGTTGAAAAAAAAATTATTTTGAAAAGTAAAAAAAAATATTTATATTAACTATGACTCTTAATTATTGATTTATAAGGATAATCATATCCTGTAAAACAGCTTACAATATTGTTTACATCAAAGTTTTGACGTTTCGCTAATTAAATGTGAACTAAACTGTCTTGAGTTAGCTTTCAACTGCATGAAGCCGGTCACTTATACTAAAACCCTTAATCTCTTGAGAAAATGGAATCTTATCTTTTTTCTTACTTTGTTGCAATTGAAACATTCCCCCCCCCCCCAAGAAATTGCAACTTCTAATGTCTCCATAAATATAAACAAATAGCACTATACAACTTTCATATATGTCACAAATAAGAATACAAGCGAGGTGGTGCAATGAAAGCGTTCTTCGTATCACGGAGTTGGCCGTCCCACTTGAAATTTCCTTGTTTTTCTCCTCATTTTAACCAGGCGAATGCCAGGATAGTGCCCGTAAAGTTAGATGCAAGCAGATCTTCCCAATCCCTGACTAATTATCCTGACAAATAGTTCTTCGTTTTCGTATTGAAGAAAGCATTAATATAATTTTATTAAGAGCACGCGTAAACAAGTTATTAACATTTGGACAATAGCTTGATCCCTAATGTTTGTGTGTGTGCTGTTTCGGTATACACTAGAAATTTAACTAATAAAAAAACTTACCTTTAGATGCTTCCTCAAATTTGCGGACGAACTCCTGGCTGTTGATAAATATTTTCCGACGGGGAACTTCAGACACTTTAGTTTTAAATTCTGTCCACCATTATCCTCAGCTTTTAAGAAAAACTATTTTTTCAAATGTTCGAACGGTAAAATATTTTCGTTCTCCATCTTTATAAAAACAATACCAACCGAAGTAAACTAGACTACCATTGCACTCGCAGTTCACTCACTGAATGTACTGATTTGGAGCTGTCAAAATCTATGACAAAATCTTCCAGGTGCTTGCAATCAGTACACGTGATTTCCCTGAGGCTGTACTCATCTTCCAAAAACAGCAAGTGGCACTAACATCTTATCTGTTTCTCTCTGACTGTCAGTCACTGACATAGTTCATGTTCCATTGCTCTATTCTGAGAAATTCACTGACAGGAAAGAAACATTTGTTTCCAAAAAAATATACATATATTGTAGTTACTCATCCGAAATGTAACGCAAACTAGGTACGTTACTTAAAAAATTTGTAACGCGTTACTTCTGTTACGTTACTTCCCATCACTCGTTTAGACACTAATATCCTAAATCCTTCCTTTCCTTCCTTTTGCTGAGAAACCAAAGGAGTCAAGCAGAGCATTGAGAATAAAGGGGGAATAACGAACGAAACTATGGGTGATTGTGAGGAAATAGCAGGAGGTGTTGTGATTTCATTTTCATTTAGATCGAATGGTGAATTCGAGTGATTAATATATAATTTTGAAAGAAGTTAAGATGTTTGCAGTGTAATTGGATAAATTTCAATCCATGTGGCGATCAAAATGTAGTTAAAGTTCAAAATGCGAGTGCGATATAATTCATAGGCTTAAATATTTAGGTCTAAGAAGACAAACACAAAATTGAAACATGTCTCCTCAATTTTTTTTTTGGAAGGCCACCTTGGGTCATTTATTATTCTAATAAGTAGTTCCAATAATAAGGATTTGGGAAGTTCATCAGCTATCCTCACCTTGAGAGAACTGATCAAAAGAGGAGTAAAATATGTACGCATAGAGTCTTATGGTAAATCTCAGGTTAACTTTCAAGTCACGTGAATATGCAAACACGTTCCATAGAGACACGGAGTTACAACATTCCCTTAAATTTAAAGTCAACATTCCTAAAATGTTACTACAACGGTTAGCAGTCATTTACGATATTCCCTTCAATATGACGAATGAGGAATTAATAGAAAATTCTGAATGTCAATATCCTATACTCAACGTACGTCTAAAACAAAAAGTAAAAAGTGCACAAGGTGAAAGTCCCGAATACACAAGTGTATACACAGAAAGATTCGAAGTTGGACCAAAAATTCGCAAGGTATTCCAATGCGGAATTTGTTTCGCTTACCGTCATGTCAGTGCTTCTTGTTGTGTTACAAAGAAATGCGTTGGCTGTGCACAGCCCTTTCATCCTTTGACTTGCACTAATTCTAGGAAATGTGTCGATTGTGGAAGTAGAGACCATCAATCAGACGATGCTGATTGCAAAGCATACAAAGAAACAAATGACCATTAACAAATCGATAGAAGAGGACAATATTCCCTACAAGGAAGCTATCCGAAGGATAAATTCACACAGTAAAAACAATTCTAATTTCCTGCAAATCACTGATGCTCAAATAGCAGCAGATAAGTCAAGGGGAAATGGACATCTATCTCCTAGAAAATACAATAATAGACAACACCAAGGTTAAAGAAACTCCTCAATCGCACGACGAGTCCAAAGAAAATGATTCACAAAAAATCAAAACAACAGATAATGAACAATTAATTAAACCCACAGCTAGTTTAAGTTCAGATTATAGTCTAAACAGTCACTTAACAACATTGAAAGCCAAATTCCTCAAATTATCTACTAATGACAACTTAAATTCTCTAAATCAAGTCCATTCTAACAATGGAAACACAAAAATCAAACAAAGAACAAATTGGATTTACGAATAAGAGATCAATCACCTACAGAACTATTAGGTTTCAACCGGAGCCAATCAAGTGCATCAAAGGAACCAATAAAACTAATCTACCTGATATGGAAAATAAGCTCAGCATGATCCATCACAATAATAACAATGATCTCCAAGAATTTTCACTCGATATCGAAAGTCACCCCAAGAAAGTACAAAGTAATAATCCAAAGACTCATTACCCGATTCTGGAAGTCGATTAAAGTGGAACCAAAACAATTCAACCCAAGAGACATCACCTACAACTCAACCCAATCAAAACTCAGAACAAACAAAAGTGTAAGCTTCAAAAAATCATTATCACAATTATTTAATAATTTAATTGAAGACCCAAGATTCAGTTTAGGTTCTCATTTATACACAGAATACCAGGAGCTAATGCAACAAATCAATTAGGAATATCTAGTATAAAAAGTGCAAATAATACACTCGTCTTTTTTTACAAATAAAGTATATAAGTGTTAGTGTCTTTCTTGTTTGTGTTTTGTCGATCATATTTCATTGATCCTCGTTTTAAATATTTTTTATTATTTGTTATTTCAGCTCACAAAAATCTGACAAGTTCAGAGTGTAAGACAAGAAACTGTATTTAATGTTTCTGATTCAATGAGCATAACTATAGATCTGTAAAAAGGTCTGTCGTTAAAAAAAAAAAGAAAAAAAAGCAGAGCATTTCTACAGTAGAAGGCCAGAGTATTGAAAAAGGGCAACTGCCCAGACGGCTGACTGCGCTGGCATCATGGCGTGTATTTAAATAACTTTGTAGGAGGTACGTTCAAATTATCGCTGATGTTGGCCGAATGATGAAGAATTAAGTAAAAGAGGTTCAATTGGAGGTACGTAATATATTTAAAAAGTGTAAATAAGCTTTGATATTTATAATGAGATGAGCTATAAAAGACAACCCTGTGTTAGCCCTATAATTTCTTTCAGATGTAGAAATATGTTTCCGAGTATATTTTTGTTGTAAAGTTTAATATGTAGAACTATGAGCAATTACATTTACAGTTTACGTAGGTAGCTTTAATTTTACGAGGCGTATGTCTGTAAATTTGCGAGGCGCATGCATAGGAGTAACAAATAACTTTTTACGCTTTGTACAAGTGGTCGAATAAAATTTGCATGTCCTTTATGTAAGAAATATTAAACTATTATGAGCCGAGAAATTAACACTTAATTGTATAGTCTGGAAAGAACTTTCCTATAAAAGTGCATTTTGAAGTACGTCTCGTAAGCTCCACTAGAAAGGGCTAACTGTGGACGTTCTTACTGTGTATTCCAAATTTCAGCTGATCTCCATTTCTAGACGGCTCGTGGAGATAAATTTACCAATGTAATGTTTGAGAAAGATTCTTTTTACCTACGTAGCGCGATAAAAGATTTCAATGTTGTGTAAATAATGTCTAAATAAGGTAATAAAAACATATGTAAAGAGTTGAGTTAGTAACTATAAAAATACGTAGGCGGACCAGAGATCTAGAATCTTTTCGTACTCGCCTCGTTCCAGTTAATAAAACGAAGTATCGTAGTCCGAATGTTACAAAATAGATGGACATCCAAGGAGGCTGTTCTATTGTTATAACTTAAGGGTTCCTATACTCAAGTTTTCACTTTTTTAAAATTTTTTTTTACATTTTCTATCTTCAGATTCAGTATGCTACGTTAATTGAACTAAGATTGCATCAGTTATGAAAGGGAGTGCAAGGACCGTCAAGCGATTATAATGGAGCAGCTCCCACGATAAAGCATACGTAGTAATTGACATAAAATAGTAAATAGCATGAAAAGTACGATTGTTAGTAGGTGTTTCCAAGATGTCATCAATTTGAGGTACTATTTCTTTCACGGTCTCTTTTGTAAGTCTGATCCTTGTAAAGAAATCAATTCCATTTTTCAAAATAGTTTGGATGTCTCCGGATTGTTGGAATGCGCCTCGAATTAAGTATTCTAAAACATTTTAGCTTCCTCCTCATTGAGGATGAATCTGAAATCATATGCAACATATTTCACAAAATGTTTTAAATCCAACAGTTTGCGTGCGATTTATTAGAACCGATTCATAAGTTCCCAGCTAGTCATAGTTAACACAGCAGACGAAGTACATCAGCCGGCAGGCTTCCCATGATGCTGCGTTGCCACATAGTACCCTCTGGCCTTCTACTGAAAAAAGCTGAGCCAATTGTAGGGGTGGCCATAAAAATAGCGTAGCAGCTACTTTTTCACTGCTATTTTGGCTAAATTGCTAACACTACTACCACTGACGAAAAGTAGCAACTACTTCCTTAAATGCTACAAACCGAGGAAAAAAACTGAGCTGCAAGCTGTTACTTCATTTTCTTTGTCTATCCCTTATCAGCAGAAACAGTAATGACAGATGACTAATACAGTCGAGTCCGTTTGCTATAATGATACACGTGCAGGTGTGGAGATATTGTCTTCTATCTCTTTCTCTTCCCTTACCCTCTCAAACTCTCTGACCACTTTTCGTAAAATAAACAAAAATGCATATCCAGTGACGCCAACCAAGCCACTTTGAGACTAAATCCAGCCATTTGAACTCAGCCGCAAAAAAACAGAATTTTTCTATTGTTGATATAATCTTTCAGACGCTTTCTAGGAGTTTCTACATCCAATTTAGCCATAGAAGTGACACTGTTTCCTACTGGAAATATAGCATTTTAGCCACATTAAGAATTTGGCCTAGTCAATTTTAATAGCTGAGTGTTAGCAACACATTCCCCCCCCCCCCTTTTATTCTTTTGTCAGCCCCCCATAAACCTGTTGTGCAAAGGGGAAAATTCCCCTTTTCCTCCCACTAGATCCGAGTCTACTCACTCCCCTCAAGTATAGTGTGTGGTGATATCCCGAATGGTTAAACCTAGAGATTAAGAATAGGGATTGTTTTTTACAACAGCTTATCAGTATTACTAAGCTGGACCTTCTTATAGCAACAGAACGCTGTGTAAACTTTACGTACTTGGTGATTGAAACTCGACAGTGGTGGTTGGTGGGAGGGTGGACAAGAGAGACATGTTTGTTTAAGGGGAGATAAAAGCGGTATCGGTATGTATTAAGATTCTTATTCTGTTAGATATACCTATATTGTAATTGTTTTCCAGATCTTCAGGTTGTAGCAGTCTTTTCTTTGTATGTAGGACTATAAACCGTATGTATTTTTTCAGGAATATACGATTTCTTATCTAACATTTTCCAAAATTAGACATATTCTTATTGTATCATACACAGTAAAATGTATTGTAGCTGTGTTAATTCAACACAATGCGGTGTCCCAGCATAACTACCACTTTTGTGTGCTAAATGAACACAACACACTATGTTGATTTCGGTCCTGACAGCAAGAAAAAGAATATATTACGGCTGCAGCGAGATTTTAACATAAGTTGAAAGTTAAGTGTCTTACCGTCTAGGCTAAATCGCCAGACACAGAGTAACACTAGATTCTAACAGAATAGAGGATCAAATATATGTTGCTGAACCCCAAACAAAAACAAAGTTACTCTCACGACTTATGCCATGATTTAATCACTTTTCCATTTGTCAATCATCTCCCTGAATACATATGTATGCAAAATTCGGTGTAAATCAAGGGACGTGAGTAATTTCAAAAATCGAAGCTCAGAAAGAATTGGCAACACTGACAACTATGATCGTTGGAGGGTGTATTGTCGCACATAATGTTTTCCTATGGTGTCGAATAATGTTCATCCGAACTTTGACGCGAAAATGTCCAACTGTATGGGGTCCATTTGATGAATTGAATTTAAAAAGGGTTTGCATTGCAACTGCTGTGCTTGGGGAAGGTTCATTTATAAAGTTCACAATTATCATATAGGTCTAATTAGTACTTTCCTCATGTTTCGTTTCATTAAATATATAATATTTTATGTACCTGTGTTTGCGAAAGACGAAAGTATTTTTTTGTTTCTCTAAGCAGTTATTACTAAGGCCTTGTGGTCCAGGCGGTAACGTCGCGGCCTTCGGATCGGTAATGGGAGGTACGCGGGTTTGAAGCCAGCAGTTCAGTGGTGGATCCTAATAGGCTTAGCATTCGGTAGGTCGTAGATTCAATCCTAGCGACCGACCGTCCTGGCTGAGTTTTTTTTTAGGGGTTTTCCTCAGTCATACCAGGAAAATACCGGATGGGCCTTCAACTTATACCTTGGCTGACATCTTCCTTTTCACTATCCCGGTTTGAGTATTATGCCTGGAGGCCATAAATAAAATATTCAAATTCAAAGCCCGCGACCTAAGGTTCCAGGGTTTTCCTCAGTTTCACCAGGGGTATGCCGCGATGTTACTGTAAGTAAGGCTCTGGTCGATACTTCCCTAATCTTCTGCCAAACTCATCCCGACCTTAGTCAAAGATGCCAAAAGCTCTTAAATAAATTCGATCCGAAGAAATTATTACATAATACGTATTATAATTAATCTGCTGATTTATACTGTCAAATAGTTCTCATTTATAGCCGAAGATATTTGTACCGGTACTCATTATTCGCGAAGAAAATAAGTACCGTAACTGAATCTCTAAACCCCCCTAAATTACAGATTTAAATAGTTTCCAGACAGTTATAATATGAACTACTCTATCAAGGCCTAACAGTAATCATTCTTGTGCACACATGACAAGCTACAGATATATAAGGTAGTCTAAAATGGTGCTTTTACATTGATTTTTAAGCTGAAAACAAATTGCTCCCATTTAGAAAAGTTTTTCCTAAACTGCGACTTTCCACAGATATTTAGTGCTCTCACTGCTACCAAAAAGTAGCAGCTTTTCCCATCCCTAGTCCGAATCTTTCAAAATCCGTCGTCGGCCCTATCTTCGCCGACCAAATGCCGGCGTTGACTGACTTGCTCGAGGTGGGGCGAATTCTTCATTTGTCTTCGTAATAAGAAAATCACTTACATCAGAAAAATATTTTAAGCAGAAACATTCACAGACGACCACAATCTGTTGGTCTCGTCTGCTATAGAGAGGTTTTGTTTTTAAAAGAAAACAAGTTGCCAATGTTCTTTTTAATATAGTACATTATTGAGATAGTTTACTTCCATAATATTCAATGCTATTCTACGAAGAATTTAAAACTGTCCGTTATCGGATGTTTTAATGTAATAATAATAATACTTATAAGCGTACCTTTTGAACTTGCACGGCAAAATTACTGCATAATATGTTACTATTTCTTTAATTTTTTCCTAGATTCTTTGTTATTTCGTTTATTAGTGGGCACTAATTTGTCTACAGGTCGTCGATTAAATAAATTTCGATGTGCACTTTAGTATAAACAACTTGCAGGAAGAAGAAGATTATTTCCCAATATAATCTCTGAAATTAGTAATATTTGGCTGGTGTTTCTAGGTGGCAGTGTGGTGTAGAGGTTAGGGTTGTTCGTCGGACTCGGACAGTCCGAGTCCGAACAGGAAGTCCTATTTCGAACAGTCCGAGTTCGATTTTGGAAGAAAACAAGTTGAAAAAGAAAATCCAGTTTTTTTTTGTTTTTTTTTTCGTCAGTGGGGTTCTATCTGTACTCTGTTGGGTCTTTGCTAAAAGCCGATACTGAAAAAAGGTCTGGTTCCTCTTTTCTTCCACTCCCTCCTTCTTCCACTCTTCTTTTGTAGTGTAGTTGTAACCGCATGCTCCCTTGAGGAAAATGAAAATGTCGAAGGAAACTTGAAATTTGCGTAACAGCATAAAATGACAGGGGTTTAGGTACACATGCATAATGCCTCCCTCTTTCTCAAGCGCAAAAGCAGTTATAGCTATCTTTTCTAAAAAATTATGGGTGCCAGAAATCTTTTTTCTTTTTAATCGTGTGGCAAAACGAAAGTTATTATTGACAAAGAACTCCTCCCTTTCCCTTATGTATAAAAGACAAACTGATATTGTTGGTAAATAGCAGCTTCTTTTTCAAAGGAAAAAGGACGGAATATTGCCTTTACTCAAAATGAGGCATCACAATGCAATAGAAAGTGAATAACATTGTTTTAGAATAAGGGATGATGCGTGAAATAGCAAAAGGACTTGTGTCCCAAGATAAGAAGTTTCTGTGAGTGTTAACATTAATTAAACACATTTTTTTTCTGCCCACATTTGATCATTTGCTCCAAGTTTTATTTTTTTGCGTTGTTTTGCTGTGGCATTCTCCCATCCCTCCACACAAGGCATGGCTACGGTAGAGGCAGAGAGAGAGATTGTTTACTTGCCATCCTCCACAAAGGAAGCATGGTAAATTGAAAGTTACAATTCGAACCTGGGGAATCTCTTTCCGTTTCTCGGGAACTTCTATTAGTCCTGGTTTAATCAATTGTTTGTTGCTTTTTGGCAATCACTGCCAACGCGAAAAACCGTTTTAGCACAGGCGGTATAAGGGAGGGCGGGGGTAGGGGAGGAATTTTCCCTGGGTTTGAGAATATAAACGCACAAAAACGTTAAAAAAAACTTCTCAGAAAAGACAAGTCAAACCGACATAAATACATAGTGAAATGTAAAGGAAAATGCTTTTATTTTATCAATTTCGATTTTTTGTAGGAGTTCGGAACACAATTTATAACTAAAACAACTACTTGTAACGCGCTAAGCAATGTGGGTTAATGAATTTTAATTGTCTGTTATAGTAATTGATTTGGCGCCTATCTCACAAAAAACGAGAGAAAGATTTTAAGAAGAGATTTTATTTTTACATCTAGTGAGTTTTATGTCGGGTGTTTATCTTCGTCTTCTGTCAAGAAGTTTATATCTATATACTCGTTTCCTTTCATGCTGAAGACTCTGCATTTCGTCTGCATGAAGTCACAATAGGTTCGCCGAGAAATCCTGTGCTATGCGTGTTCAACATTAACTCGACTTATCATGGTAATGATTCTCAAGGAGTGTTCACTGGCACACTATTATGCCGCGAAATTTCTTGTCAGCCCCGTGCCGCGCCGCGAGAACACAAATATTTTTCATTAAAATGATAAAATAAAGGAAAATTGAAATAGAGATTTAATATCTTTAAGAACGTTATTTATTAATACAAGAGGAACAGTACATTGTAAGTAACGAATTGGAATTCGTAAAATTATT